>JAMLFT010008970.1:0-13159 GCA_026544285.1 Pachyrhizus erosus | reverse complement strand
AAGTATAATATTTTTAACTATTAATTATTGTTGTTCAATATAGGTATATAGTATATTAATTGAAATTTATGCTAATCTTTTGACGTTGAAAATATGAGTAATAAATAGAAAATGAGATCCAACATATTTAGTAAAATTTTCATAAAATCATCTAATTATACAGTGCATTTTTGTATGTAAAATAATTCGTTTCCTTTTTTAGAGAAAAACCAAAACCCAACTGAAGGACCTTTTTGCCATTCTCTCATTCATTACAACCTTAACCAGACATTAATGTTTAATAACCCTTCTTGTCGCCCATCAAATTACCAAATCATCCTTCTCACCTACGTGCCTCTTTCCCGAACATAAAAAACAAAGAATAAAATAAACAATTAAACCTTCATAATTAATAAACAATTAACAATAAGTTTTTTAATTTTTAATTAATTAAAAAATAGGAGTTACGCTTTGGAAATGTCTTCTCATTTCTTTTCAGGAAAGTTTCTGCTTTTCCTTATTATTTAATTTAATATTCCCGCATAATAAAACTTTTATTTTCAATTTTAATTTTTCTTTTTTTTTCTTCCTCATTCTTTCTTCTTATTTTGACTAGTTGTACTTTTACAGGCTCCGATACTCTCTCTCTCTAAATTCTTTCTCTCTCTTCTGTCCCCTCTATCCCCGCTTCGGTGACGCCGCCGGAACCCGCATTCTTCGCCGGAAATTTTCCTCCGGCGCCGAGGAACATCCTCTTCTAACTTTCCAACCGAACCGGGTCGTTCGAACCGGGTTTTTTTGTTTCCTCGCCCGGTCCAAGTCGCTGCATGAGTTGAAAAGCTTGCGTCTTTGACTTGGAATTGCGAATGGGGCTAGTGGGGTTTCGGGTTCTGTGAAGAGGAACAGATCCGCGAAGCTTTTTTGGCCATTTGAGTGGGAATAAGAAGTGGGTTTTGTGTTTCTGAGAGAGAAAGTGGAGAGAGAGAGAGAGAGAGAGGCTGAGGTTGAGGTTTATGATGTACGGAACTTTGTGCAGCGATCGCAGAGGGTGGTGGCGTTTCGGTGAATCTCTCACATGGAATGGCAGATCTTGTTAGCTACAGGAATGCCGACCGTGACATCGACCAAGTCAGTTACTTTTTTAATCTCAAAGTTTTGTTTTTTGAGTTAAATTTTGATGCTTGCTTTATGTTTTTGGTTGAATTTTGGAACTGGGTTTTCTTGTTGAAGGCTTTTTTTTTTTTTTTGGGAATGTGATGATTTTGATCAGGTGCTTGTGTGTGTGAGTGTGTCTGTGGGTGTGTTTTTGCTGGAAGTGATTGGGAAATTTGAGGGAGGTGAGGGTATGGGAGTGAAGACACGATGTGTGAATTTATGTATGAAGGCTAAATTTTGATTAGAGATTTCATCTTCTTCTTGTTGTGAATTGGGGTTGGTGTTCCTTTTGAAGAGGTTAAATGGGGTTTAGTTGGTCGATTAGTGAGTTGTTGTTTTATCAACTGCCTTGGAATGGGGTATCTTGAAGAGGAAAGATAGGGCATGCTTGTCTGTGTTTGAATGGAATGGATCGATGGGACTTGATTATTGTGTCTGACTTGGTTTAAATTGTTAGCACTACTAGGAGGTAAGTGTTAATAGGGTGGATGTTTTCCGGATAAAATTTTGATTCAGCACCTTGTGAATGTCTTGGATTGTTTGGTACGGAATATCAAAGCTGCATCAATGTTGTTAATAGGCTGCAGTAACCAGATGGAAGATGGCCAAATAAGCTTTCGTCTAGTGAAATTTAGCATGTGATTAATGTCTATTGCTTGGACACTGAACAATAATGATTGTGTTCACAAAACTATCTGTGGCCTGTACAATATTTTTAAACCATCAATCTGGGTGAAAATATTAGTATGGAAGAAGAGGGAGATGCTTCTCAAAGAAACTTAATATTGTAAAACATTGCTGGATTTTTTTAGACTTTTGCAACTTGTACTACGAGATGGCTTAGATCATTGTTATTTCTCATTTCTCCACTTCTGCAGTATTTCTTATCATCTTATGTAAATAATTGTTTGTCTGTTTAATCTTTCTTGTGGTTTACTGCGTTACTTTTACATTCTGCAGGCATTGATTGCTTTGAAAAAGGGCGCTCAACTACTTAAATATGGTCGTAAAGGAAAACCTAAATTTTGTCCGTTTAGACTTTCCAATGTAAGTTAAATGAAATCCTTTTCAGGAAAGTGTTGGTGGATTCTTTATATTTCTTCCTTCATTAACTTTCTGGTTGGAGTGTACTCAATTGTTTATATGCTCAATTCAAATTTTTCTATGAAAGATACGGGCTTTGGATGGTAGCTGATGCTATATGAAAAATATGGTATCGAAAGACTGTTAATTTGTACTATTAATACTTTTATCAGTCCTGTTATTACTTGGTCAAGCTATTTTTATGTGCCTTTGTAGAAATTTACTATTTGAAAATATTGTTTATGATAATATCCCTTGATACATGTAGTTGACCCCACATAGTACAGTAAGGTTATTGTTATACAAATGATATCCAATGCAACTGAAGCTAAATCTCTGTGAGTGGGCCTTACAAGGAACTATGCCTTCTATAGGATTAAAGTTTTCCAGACTGGTTCTTTGTGTTTCCATGTCCTAAATCTTGTCAGCTGGTAGTGACTATTAAGTTGCAATTTCCTACTAACTAATATTTTGACTATACGGCCTGCTCCTAGTATGCATTTTTTGGGTACTATCCTTGTTTGCTGCATCATAATAAAATGGATTCAACTTGATGAGTTTTATTTTTACTAGATGCCATATAAAAAGATCCACTTAGTTAAAATCAATACTTTCCTGAATCCTGAGTTAGCTTGTGGATTTCTTTGGTTCTTCAGTCATCACTGCTTCTCAGGGAAAGGTTGCAGGTTGTTATTTATTATTACTATATCCACAATTTGGTAATTTAGCACATACTTTTTTATTTCTTAAGTAATGGGTTCAAGAGTTTATGAGGTACAAGGCAGCTTGTTGATTTTTGATGCCACATTCTGGGTTTAGTATGATCAGTTGAGGTAATCAGTAGTTAATTGGACATGAATAAAACTTAAAATCTTTTTTTAATGATATATAATAGTGATTTTCTCGTTTTAATGTTGGGCATTTATGTTTCTTAGTTTGATCTATGCTTTTATATTCTTATTCATAATTGTTATTAGGAATGCTTATTTTCTGTTGCTTCCTTGGTTGTAGGCTTGGATTTTGACACTTGTTTGATTGAGTTATTTCTAATTGTACATTGGAATATCTGAAAACCACAGGATGAATTGTCTTTAATCTGGATATCAAGTAGTGGAGAAAGAAATCTGAAGCTATCTTCTGTCTCAAGAATTATTCCTGGACAAAGAACTGTGAGATTTTTACTCTGCTGTTTTATATCATACTATGCCTTAGCATTCTTTGTGATTAGCTAAATGAATTTAAAAATAAAAACTGATAAATAAACTGTTTCTTCTCTTCGATGTGATTAATTTGCTGTTTCTTCTGTCAGGCTGTTTTCCAACGATATCTGCGTCCTGAGAAGGACTATCTATCTTTCTCACTTATTTATAACAACGGGAAGCGATCCCTTGATTTGGTTGGTGATAAATTCTGAAATTCCCTGGATAACTACACCATTATTTTGTTTATATTTTCTGCATTTTCATTATTATATAACGTTTTGTTTTGTGTTGTGTTTCAGATTTGCAAGGATAAAGTTGAGGCAGAAGTGTGGATTGCTGGTCTCAAGGTGCTGATATCT
This sequence comes from Pachyrhizus erosus, assembly GCA_026544285.1. Classification (NCBI taxonomy): domain Eukaryota; kingdom Viridiplantae; phylum Streptophyta; class Magnoliopsida; order Fabales; family Fabaceae; genus Pachyrhizus; species Pachyrhizus erosus. Next base: position 9,381 of record JAMLFT010008970.1, on the reverse strand, counting down.
TCCTGTCAAGGTGGGCGTTCCAAAATTGATGGATGGAGTGATGGAGGCCTATATCTTGATGTAAAAACACTTACTTGTTGTCTTTGTAAATATCATTTTCCTTGTGTTATGCTCCTTGTACTATGGTGTATAGAGATGTAGAGACTGAGAAAGATGATAGGTCTTACTCTTGAGCCAGTAGGGGTGTGTTTTATCATTTTCATTGAAATAAATGTTTTGGATGAATCATGATAGGGAGAACTCATTGTTTTCTGCTTCATTATGAGAATTATTGTTTCCTCCGTGGAGGAAAGCTAATCTTTATTTTATGGATTAGCTCTTATACTGGAAGTATTTATTCTGCAGTTTTCTGAAACAAAGTGCCACTCACCCTTGCTCTTATTTGGACACAATTTAGGATTAGTTAATTGTGGTATTTGCCAACTTTAATTTTACTATGATGTTATTTATTTGGATTTTGGAAACTATGGACTGAAATATAACAAGTTTTCCAAAATTTCTCTATTTCTCCTTATGCTTTGCTATTATGCTGCTTAATAGCTTCAATGATAAAATACATGGACAATTGCATGTAATGCTTTCTGGCTCAATTACTTTCAGGACAGTAGAGAATTGACATCAAATAGTCCTAGTGAAAGTTCAGTTAGTGCTTCACGAGACATCAGTTCTCCTGACATTTCTGTTAGTCTAGCAAATACTTCTCCACAATCCTTTTACTCTGAGAATACCATAAATTTTGAAAGGTCACATGCACCATCAAACCCATCAAATATGCAAGCGAAAGGATCTAGTTCAGATGTTTTTCGTGTTAGTGTCTCAAGTGCCCCCAGCACATCCAGTCATGGGTCTGCACCAGATGATTATGATGCTCTTGGGGATGTATACATATGGGGGGAGGTTATCTGTGAGAATGTTGTGAAAGTTGGTGCTGAAAAAACTGCTAGTTATTTTAGCCCTAGGACAGATATTCTCCTCCCCAGGCCACTGGAGTCCAATGTAGTTTTAGATGTGCTTCAAATAGCATGTGGTGTTAAACATGCTGCTCTAGTCACAAGGCAAGGTGAACTTTTTACATGGGGTGAAGAATCGGGAGGACGCCTTGGCCATGGTGTTGGGAAAAATGTGATTCAACCTCGTCTAGTTGAAGCAATGGCTTCTACAACTGTTGATTTTGTTGCCTGTGGGGAGTTCCATACCTGTGCTGTTACAATGGCTGGGGAACTATATACGTGGGGTGATGGTACTCATAATGCTGGGCTTCTTGGTCATGGCACTGATGTTAGTCATTGGATACCAAAGAGGATTGCAGGTCCACTGGAGGGGCTTCAAGTTGCTTTAGTCACTTGCGGTCCTTGGCACACAGCCTTGATAACTTCAACTGGGCAGCTCTTCACATTTGGTGACGGAACATTTGGTGTCCTTGGCCATGGAGATAGGGAAAATGTTTCATATCCTAGAGAAGTAGAATCCTTGTCTGGGTTGAGGACAATAGCTGTTGCATGTGGAGTGTGGCATACTGCAGCTGTTGTAGAGGTTATTGTGACACATTCAAGTGCTAGTGTATCATCAGGTAAACTGTTTACTTGGGGTGATGGAGATAAAAATCGCCTTGGACATGGAGACAAGGATGCCCGACTTGAACCAACTTGTGTACCTTCACTAATTGATTACAACTTCCATAGAATTGCTTGTGGGCACAGTTTAACAGTAGGCCTGACAACATCTGGACATGTTTTTACAATGGGAAGCACTGTTTATGGTCAGCTTGGGAATCCTCAGTCTGATGGAAAGCTGCCGTGTTTGGTTGAAGACAAGCTTGCAGGAGAATCTGTTGAAGAAATTGCATGTGGGGCTTATCATGTTGCTGTTTTAACATCCAAAAATGAAGTTTACACTTGGGGGAAGGGTGCAAATGGGAGATTGGGTCATGGAGATGTTGAAGATCGAAAAACACCAACTTTGGTAGAAGCCTTGAAAGATAGACATGTGAAATATATCTCATGTGGTTCAAACTACTCTGCCGCCATTTGTCTTCATAAGTGGGTATCTGGTGCTGAGCAGTCTCAGTGCTCTGCTTGTAGACAGGCATTTGGGTTCACTAGAAAGAGGCACAACTGTTATAATTGTGGACTTGTGCACTGCCATTCATGTAGTTCAAGGAAAGCATTAAGAGCTGCCCTGTCTCCTAATCCTGGGAAGCCATATCGTGTTTGTGATTCTTGTTTTGTAAAATTGAACAAGGTTGCAGAATCGAGCAATAATAATCGGAGGAATGCTATGCCTCGTTTGTCAGGTGAAAACAAGGACAGATTAGAGAAGTCTGAGCTAAATTTGACCAAGACAGCAGTCCCTTCTAATATGGATTTGATAAAGCAGCTTGATAGTAAGGCAGCCAAACAGGGGAAGAAGGCCGATACATTCTCTCTGGTTCGCACCTCACAACCACAATCTTTGCTACAGCTCAAAGATGTTGTCTTGTCTACTGCTATTGATTTGAAGCGAACAGCTCCAAGACCTGTTCTGACACCATCTGGAGTGAGTTCCAGGTCTGTGTCCCCTTTCTCTAGAAGACCAAGCCCCCCTCGTTCAGCTACACCTATTCCAACCACATCAGGACTTTCCTTCTCTAAAAGTATTACTGATAGCTTGAAGAAAACAAATGAACTTTTGAATCAGGAAGTGTTGAAGTTACGTGCTCAGGTATATTATTCTTCCCCCACTTCTCTTATGTTAATCAAGTAGCAGAAGTTAGCTGCTTTAATAGCATAGCTTTTCTCCTTTCTTAGATTTCTTTTCTGCTACAGGTTTGAGTCTGGCAAATAAACTATTTAATACTTGAGCATTATAATTTGATGTGTGTATGATGCTTATATATTTTACTTGTTATGGCATTGAGAGAAATCTAACATAAAATTTGTTAGGTTGAGACCCTGAGACAGAGATGTGAACTGCAAGAATTGGAGCTTCAAAGGTCTACAAAAAAGACTCAGGAAGCTATGGCACTGGCTGCTGAGGAATCTGCCAAATCTAAGGCTGCAAAAGAAGTTATAAAGTCACTTACAGCACAGGTTGAATTTTTTTGGTTAATTTACTTTTCTTGGAGCCTGATGTTTTTTGAAAGTTTATTTTCATGTGCCTTTGGTGATTTATGTTTGTAGGCTGTAGCTTTATGCTATACAGTGTTTTTTTTTTTTTTTAAATTTCTAGTTCTTATTTGAATAAAATGAATATCTAGATTAAACCATTGATCATAATGGAATCTGTTACATAAATTCTAGTTGTATCAAGATATCTAGATTCTAGAATTGTTTTTTTTACTAACATGAATATTGCATGGAATTTTATTATTGGGTTATATGTGGAGTGCCTTTCTCTCCCCTCTCTTTCTGTTTGTTGTTTCATTTTCAGATTTGCTTTGATTTTTGGTTTCTTTATTATATTATACATTACATTATTTCATTTGGTGGGAGGAGGGACTAGGGAGTAACATACTTCCTCTGGTCTGAGTCATGCTGAATACTGTTTATCCTTGTCTTCTTTAAGGTCCCTAAATTTCTGTTCCCTCTTCCTTATAGTATTACTGTTCTATGCTATGCTAATTGGCCTGCTACATCGTTTCAGCTCAAAGATCTGGCTGAGAGGCTTCCTCCCGGTGCTTATGATGCCGAAAACATCAGACCAGCTTACCTGCCAAATGGTCTGGAGCCAAATGGCATCCACTATCCAGACCTAAACGGTGAACGTCACACCAGGGCAGAGTCAATCAGTGGCTCTAGTTTGGCTTCCATAGGAATTGAGTCATCCCTGATGAATAGAACTGAGGGCACTTCGCCTGGAAGCTATGGAGCCATTCTTTACCAGCAAAACCGGGGATCTGTAACCTCTAATGGGACAGATGATTACCCAAATGTGAAATTGCCAAATGGCAGTGGCATGATTCAGGCAAGCAGCAGTACTGTGTCAGATACTGTTGATGGTAGGGATTCTGGAGATTTCCAAGATGATGAGAGTGGTTTGAGATCAAGGAACGCCATACTGCCTGCTAATAGTAATCAAGTTGAGGCAGAATGGATTGAACAATATGAACCTGGTGTCTATATAACACTGGTGGCCTTGCGTGATGGAACTAGAGATCTGAAGCGAGTGCGGTTCAGGTAATAAGAGGAACTCTCCTTATTTCCTGGTTATGTTCATCTGCTTCCACTACCATATATGATTTCCAACTGTCATTGCCTCCAATAAACCAGTGATAATTGTAATTTATAGATATTTTATTTCTCTATCGTTACTGGTCAATTACTTCGTAAATAATTTTCTATGTTGTGCCAACTCTGCTTGGGGATATGTTTCAGTAGGTCAATATATATTGGTTGGGCTGATTTCTGGCTCCTGAAACACTACTATAGTTGCCAATTTGAACTAAGAAGTTTAAATTATCTTGCATGTGTAACATGTTGGTGGTGAATGTGTGCAGCCGGCGAAGATTTGGAGAGCACCAAGCAGAGACTTGGTGGTCGGAGAACCGCGATAAGGTATACGAAAGGTACAATGTTCGAAGCACGGACAAGTCTTCCAGCCAAGCGGCACGTAGGGCAGAGGGTGCTGGTTCACCTCTTTTATAATCTTAGGGAAGTAGATGGAGGGAAGTTCTCCATTAACACTTTTTGTTGCAGTGAGCTTTGTAGGAAATCAAAAATCAATATGAAGGAACCAGGCACCCCTTTTGAGTTTTATTGTCTATCCTTTTTCTCTCTCCAATCTTTTTGTTCCCTCACCTTTTTTTACTCTTTGGGTTAAATTGTCTTCCATTTTATTTGGGCAGGTGCCCTTATATATCTGGTGTATTGTAGTGTATATAAAAATCATCAGTTGAGATAACCTTCCTATTTTCTTGGTTTTTTCTCCCCCCTTGCACCTTCTTACCTCAATATGTATACCTCAGGAATAAAATGTATGTGTGGTGATATTTGATGTACATTATTATTTAATTATTACTACAAGGAGTACATTTTGTACTCCATGTTTCACAATTGGTTGTGAAAAACAAAAAAAAAAAAAAGGTTTCCCAGTTATGAAAGCACTTGTAGCTATCATCAGTTCATCTCAAAAGGTAACAAGACATACCGAAGCGCTGCTGTTAGGGTATAAAATCAATTTTATAAGTAGATGCTAAAAGTTTAATTCAATTAACTATGGCATCATTTTGAAGCATTCTAATGCCAAGAGTTAACTATGGAATCCCTTGCAAATATTCTAGATGCTCCGAGTTTAACAATAGCATCCCTTTCTAATATTTTAGTTACTAGTTATATATAACTAGAGTAAGTAGTTGTCTGTGGCATGTGGTTCTCTTTGAGATTTTTGGGATGCTGGATTAATTGCATTATGAGATGTCAACAACATTAGCTACTTTCAATGTTGACCTTGTTTTTGTCCAAAAAGGTATGTTTACCTTGTATAATAAGTTGAAAAATCATTCTGTACAAAAATAGTGACACGAACGTCAAACTAAAACAGATCTAATTGTTCAATTCAATGTCTTTTTTTTGTTCTTTTTTATTATTTTTTAGTAAATTGGAATGAATCACTATTGCAATATCATGTTTTATTTCATTATATTTGTAGTAAAATGCATTATTTAAATACATAATAAACCTCACATTCCATTCCGTGTAATTCGAACAAGTTGGCCAAACACTTGATAAATATTTGCATATTTCTTGGACAGGATCAACATTACAGGTATTGTAGCAGAAAAGAAGCATTAATTGACATATTATACCCTATGTGGCGGCGCCGGGAGGGGGGAGGGGTCCTCCTATTAATTAGCAGATATCAATGTTTAAGAAAAGATAAAATTTTCAAGATAGATGCCACATATTTAGAGGATTTAGTCGTATCAATATATATGTGTCGAAATTAGTCTCACTCGTATCTTACCAAACCCAAAAAAATTCAAATCTCCTAGACTAAACTTCAGCTCCAAGAAAATAAACAATTAAATTAAATTAAGGGAACAGGCTAACAGATTTAGACTTTAGAGTATGTTACCAAAATAAAATGAAAATCATATACAAAATAACTAGCATCCATCATGAAAATGGATCACATTAAGCTTGCATGTATCATGTATGTATTTTTTGATAAATGTAAGTATTGGCAGTATCAAATATGAGTTTAATAATTATATATCAAAATTATAAAAAAAATTATATTTTCAACAAATCATAAATAGTTGTGAATATAAATTTTAATATAATTATTATAAGGGTCAACAAATATTTAATAATAATATAAAATTATTTTATATTATCAGTATATAATTTATTTTTTTATTAAATACATCAAATGTTAATTAATTCAAACACTCATAAATATATAATATGATGGTAAATTTTACTAATTTTAAATGATATATTATAGATTTTTAAATTCTGTGAATTTTGTAACAAGAATTTTATAAAATGATTAAATATAAGTTAATTTTTCATGCATTAATAATATAAAAAAGTTATGTTATCAACAAATAAAAAATAATTTTAAATACATCTTTTAAGACAATTATCATAAAAGTTTAATAATCTTATCATATCTAACCATTCATAATTAAATAATAATATTTTTTTTTACAAAATCAATATATTCTAATTAAATTCATTAAATATATCATTTCGATAAATTAAACACTTAATGTCAATTATCTGGTCTCAATACCCATTAATTACAGGCTCGCTGGCTACCTTTCAAATCCAAAGCCTGCACTGTGTAAGATTTGTTCATAGGTTTGTCCTGCCTTTGAAAAAGTATTACTTCTCCTATTACATCACATGTGAAGTTGTGACTATTACACAGTTTTTATACAAGAAAAAAAAAAACTATACACACGTACACCCCGTTGATTTGGTTGTTTTCTAGATCAAGTGGTTCCATTTTTTGTTGGATTCAAATACAAACTAGTTGTGTACTCTTTATAAAAGCACTGCTACTATAAAAATATACTAGTGGTGTGAAATCCTCTATCGATATCATAGCATATATAATTTCTTAAGACATCGTTAATAGCGATATGAAATCCTCGGAGAATCATATTGTTTGTCTCCTATGCTTGGAACATTCGCTTACTGACTACATCATACATGAAAAGTTAAAATCGATCTTTTAATTTTTATTTCAAGAGGGCTTGAATATGCACTTCATTAAACCGATTTAAGAAACAAATGTTTCATCAAGTTTACATGTTATAGTAGAACAAGTCAAGTGAGTACACCCTGAACATGCAATTGATAATTGATAGAGAATAAAATGATATAGATTGAGGTGGAAATGGTCCTGATTGGTAGGCTAAGCACTGGGAGTATACGTAAAAAAGAGCTACAATATAGAGACATTAGCAACACAACAAAACTTTTCTACAAAGCTGCACATTTCTCATTTAATATTATCATGCATTCTTTATCATCTCTTTCCATAAGATTCAGAGAGGAACTTGCTAATAGACAAGAGGCACCTTTATGATGAGTCAACTTAACTGATTAGTGCAATTGCGGTCAAGAAAATTCTTGACTTGAAATATATGCGTAATATTCTAATATTATGTGATTGAAGAAATGAAAAAAAATGGAAGAAGAAAAATAGGGAAAGAAGACTATTAGGTGTCGTGGTTAGGTATAGATAGGTGAATGGTGGATTTGAATAACTCGTCGGTATAGATAGGGAATTCAATAAAGTTTTTGAAAACTAAGATATACATATAAGGAAAATTATTCTTACACATCCCATAGATGTTTATATCCTGAGACAAAAAAGAGAGAGATAAATGATTAATTTGATTGATGATATATATAAAATGTAAAGTAATTAAATCACATAGGATATGTATGTATTTTTTAATTTCAAGTTTTCAATAAAATTATACATATAAAATATACCAAGAAAGTAAAAATATTGAAAGAAAAACAAGATTTTATGATATATCAAAACATAGATAGTAAAATTTAATTTTTTTTTTAAATAGTGACTTATATATAAATAATTAAGTACATGAATCAATTGATATGAGATTATTTTAACTTAAATAGTGATATCGAATTTGAGTTTTGAATATACAATTACATTACATATACAAGAAAAAATTTGAAAGTTATAACATTTCTATTTGATTTGATTCAAGTATAATTATTTTTCATTAAAGATATATGCAATCTCTTACTAAAATATATAATCATTATTATCAAAAAAGATGTATCTAAATGTATTTTATAGTAAAAATTAGGAAAAAAAAAATAAAGATATATTTGTCCTTTTCCTCCTTCATAAGTAATTATATTATATATAGTTGGTCAATACAAATACAAATTATTTAAAAGTATGTATGTATTGTGAGCAAATTTCATGAAACAAATATTAGTGAATGTTGCACAATTTATTAATATGTTATAAGAGAGATGAGAAGATTATTTAATGCATTTAATGTATTTCAACATGTATTTTAAACAAAAAGAAAAAACTCTCACAACGTCTAGTTTCTAAGTCATTGTAAAAAGTCTTAAGGATTAACAAGTTATAGAAATTAGAGAGATGTGTGAATTGACATTTACTACTTTTATTTATTTTCTATCATTTGAAGATTTTTGTTTAAATCTTATAAATACTTCATAAGCATTTAGATGATTGTTTATTGTATTTGCTTAACTTAACATATAATAGTCTAGGATTATCTATTACTTTGAAATTGTTGAACTTGGGTAAGTCCAAAAAATGCTTATTGAAATAATATTTTATTTTAGCATTTTGAGAGACAAGTGAAATAACATTTAAGTGATAATACTTGAAGAAACAAGTTTGAAAGAGTACTTGTAATAATAATGTGAAACAAGATTCCTTTAAATATGTATGTTTAGTGAAATTTTAATTATTGTCAAGAATTGAACATAATCTCAAATTATAAGACAAACTAGTATAGAAACTTATGTTATTTTCTTTCTCCCGTTATCTTTTTTATTTGTACTAATTTTAAGGAATCAAGTTGAACTTACAAACAAATATTTTACTTTAAGGTTGGGAGGAAATTAAGATTCAACTACAGTGGTAAGTCAGACTATCGTACCCAATTAATCATTAACAAAATTTGTAAATACTTTGTACCAATAACATAATGCAAAAAAAAAAATTTAACCTTTTTTTTTTTTTTCTCAAATCTCAATATTCATGAACATACTATCCAAAACATTTAACTTAAACTTTTAAGCATAGAAAATTATAAGATTACAAAATAATTTTAACTTTAAACTTAAAACTTATTTTAAATTTTAACATAGAAATAAATTTTAAACTTTTAAAAAAGTTAAATCTAACACTAGTTTATTCTTAAAATATATATGT
>JAMLFT010008969.1:0-13161 GCA_026544285.1 Pachyrhizus erosus | reverse complement strand
TTAGAAAATTCAATTATATTTTTTCGTCTTATTTCTACTCATTTTCTATCCCTCAATATATTTTTATAAATCTCATAGTTATGTTAGGTAAGTTTAATATATATATATTTTCTATCTTATCTTTTCATTTTCTATATATTCAATTTTAAATTTTCCTTTTACATGCATATATTTATTTGTATCTTTCCTAATTATTTAAAGCCAAATTTGTCTAAGTTCCCTATAGCTAGGGTATTATACTTAAATTTTCATTATTCTAATAATTATAATAATTTCCTAAAACATTTTAATTTAAATCCAAACATGCATAATATCACAAAATAATTCTAAAATAAGCATAATTACTATTTAAAAGATCTTTTATTCATTTTAATGCTATTTTTCTTATTTTAAATAAACAATATTCTGGTTATTTTTATTTTGTTAGTTGTTATTTTAATAGAATATTACACAATACAATCCTCGGATGTTCCGCATGTTCTTCATGACTCTTAGAATAGACTAACATATCATCAATGAATATCACTACAAACTTGTCTAAGTGTTCATGGAAGATTTGGTTCATTTAATCTATGAAAGTAACAGGAGCATTGGTCACACCAAAGGACATTACTAAATATTCATAGTGTCCGTAGCAGGTTTGAAATGTTATCTTCGAAATATCTTCCTTCTTTACCTAGATTTGGTGGTGCCTTGACTATAGATATATCTTGGAGAATACCCTTACGCCCTTTAGATATATCTAGGAAGCAAATACTTATTCTTGATGGTCACCTTGTTCAACTGATGTTAATCTATGGACAAACGCATGCTTCCATCCTTTTTCTTAACTAACAGCACAGGTGCTCCCCATGGTGAAATGGTTGGTCTTATTAATTTCTTGTCTAACAATTCTTCTAGTTATCTTTTTACTTCTATTAGTTATTTATGGGGGACATCCTATAAAGTGTTATTAATATCGAGTTAGATCCAAGAATGAGATTTATGGAAAATTCTACTTCTCTCTCAAGTGATAGTTTTGTCACATCATTTGGGAAGACTTTAGGGAATTCACACACTACAAGAAAACTACTAACATCTAGATCTACCTCGTTTTTTGTGGAAAATAAGGCTACGTATATTTGACAGGTTTTCTTCTCGTTACTTTCGACATTAGCAGAGTTAAAACTAGAAGACTAAGTAGTGTTTTGGTTAGTAGTTCCAAAGACTAAGGCTTTGTGGTGGCAATTAAGGACGACATGGTTTGAGGACAACCAGTCCATCCCTAAAACTATATCCAAGTTACATAAAGGAAGGTAAATCAAATGGATTGAAAAGTTTTGACCTTCTATTAATGTAGGACAATTTAAACATGCAAGGTTAGTAATTATAAGCTTATTAGTGGGATTTGATACAAACAATTCATATGATAATAAGGTTATAAGTAATGCTAGAAATTTAGCACAATCATGTGATATAAAAGAATGAGTTGCGCCTTAATCATATAACACATCTATGAAGTTACCACTTATGATGCATTTACCTTGAATTAGATCATCGGATAAAACAACCTCGGATCCACTAATTGCGAATACCTTTTCGGTCATGTGAGGTTTTCTAACTGATTGATTTGTTGTGCCTTTGCTGGCCTTTTCGAAGTTGGTTGTCTCTTTCTGGGGCGCCCAACAATTCTTAGCAATGTGTCCTTCCTTGACTAGTTGTGATAGGTAATCATCTTCTAAGGGCAATCCCTCAAGTAGGGTCCATTGTAGCGGTAACACCTTATTGGGGTGTTGGCTTCAAGGCTAGGTGCCATAGACATGGAGCTGCCAATAGATTAACTCCTCTAGCTTAGCCTTTCACTATACTAGTGTGGCTTCAAGTAAGGTTTCTTCCAATGGTAGAAGGTCTTCTTGGAATATCTCTATAGGCCTCCTAATTTCCAGTGAGCCTATGTTGCTCATGTATCTTCCTCACAGATTCAACATTTTCTTACCAAGGTGGGAAAATTTGTGATTTGCATATAGCCCATCGCTTGTTTGATTTTGGGTCAAAGCCTGTTTTCAAATTGGGAGCATATCACCTGTCCATCTCCTGCTCCAAAATATGGCCAAAATTTTAGGAATTCATCATACTTGGCAGAATATTCCCCTACTATCATGCTCCCCTACTTTAGCTCTAGAAGTTCTCGGGCCTTATGTTGGAAAAAATCGGTGGGAAAGTACTTATCAAGAAAGTTTTGTCTGAATGCCTCCCAAGGGATGGTGATGCGCCACCAATTTTCTGCCTTTCCAACAAACATGAAGATTACAAAGTTCATCTTATGTTCTTCCACGTAGACCATTGTGCCAAAGATCTTTTCTACCTCTGACAACCAGTTTTGAGCTCCCTCAAGATCAAAGGAATTGTTAAATCACGGAGGATTATTCCTCCTAAAGGTAGTCAGCCTGCGATACTCTGTTGGTTCTTCCCCTTTATCTTGTACCATTCTCTCCAAAACTAGAGTCATTTGTTTTAGGACTCGTTGTGTCATATTTTGGTATGGTCTGCTAGCCATTTCTACCTAAAATCATTACAAGTAGCCCACAATCATTCGGGTTGTCGTAATTAATTCCTATTCACATTAAGTCCTATCTTAAACTTACAAAGATTCCTATCAAACAATTTTCAACCAAAGGTGTCATCTAATACGTGCAAAGTTAGGTCCAAACAATTTCTTCACATGATCGTCACTTGCGATCAACGTGCCATCAACCAATCTATCTCACACTACTCACTAAGTAGTGCGAGATTCATACAATTATACCTACTACACCTATGGTAAAGTCCACACCCTCAGGTCTGGGTTGGACAAACCACTTTGATACCAACTTAATGTAACGCTCAACTAATTTCTTGATATAAAAGAAAATCTTTTAAATAAATGAAATGATTTTATTGCATATTTAAAATTTAAATTCCTTTACTTAGGGAAAAGCATGATATTTTCAATTTTTATTTCATTTAGTGAAAAACAACTAAAATTGATGTGACACAATTTAAGTATCCTTCGAGTTTTCAAAATAGCATTTTCATATACATTCTAGAAAATCCTTACTAGTTTTATTTATTAGCGTGATTTAATATTTTTGTAAATATTTTGCATCAAAAATAAATTCTCAAATTGATAAGTATAGTATAACACATTAATTCACAATGATAAAGAAATATAAATTTCTAAATTTAAATTTGTGGTAAGACAACTCAAAGATAATGCATCATCACATTCCCAAAATAACTAGAACGTAGTTCATCATCTTTCTTATTACAAACTAGGACACTAACAAAAGTAAAGTTTTTCAAAAGACATATTACAATACTTTTTCGCAAAAGAAAATAGGATGTAGCATACTAACTAAACATTCCAGTCACATTCTAGTAATAGAATCCTATTTAACATCTTCGTAGCCCCCCACTATTTTCCTTGCCTAATTTGATCCCTCAAAAGGGTCTTCTTTCTCGATGGACTCTACTTCACCATCCTATTTCGCCTTCTCTATGGGTGCCTGATCTTCGGACGGAGTCAAGCTTGATGGAGCCAAACTCTAATCTATCCTATGTCCCGGTAAAAGAAACTCGAACATTGTACGTAGATTAAAAGGATATGGAACAAGCCTAGAAGATGCACCCTTAGGAGAATGAAACTCATTTGAAGGCTCATCTCCACTAGCAATCGTGGTTGGAGCGGGTTTAGATGGTCTGAGAGAGGTAGGTGGAGCAAGTGGTGCTTAAGAATAGCCTAGAGGAAGAGTTTGGGTCATAATCACGGGAAGGTCAACGTGAGTGGGGTCTCCATCCAGAACAAGGTATGGTGGAAGGAATGTGAATCACACATGTCTAGTGAAGGTGTCATCCTCATATAAAGGTGTTCACGGGAAGGTCAACGTAAGTGAACCTTCCATCCTCTCAAATCAATCATACACAAATACATTCACTCATTCACTCGTTCTCTCTTCTCACCACAACATTCCTATTTATTCCCTTTGCTAATTGTATTTTGGGCCCCACATTGCCTCTTAACCTTCCATCATAGAAGACTTACACAGTACATCTCAATATTTCCTTAATTTTCTTTTTGGGTGACTATCATGAGTATTATCTTGCTTGGTACTCTAATCAAGATACTCTCAACCGAACCTAGTACATATCGGGTCGTATTCTCTCCCTCTCTCTCTCACCCGAGGCCACTACTGGCCATGCATCAGGAAAGAAAACAACTAGCCAAAACTAAGAAAAAGAAAAACAACAACCAGAAAAGCTAAGGGAAAGAAAATAAATGAAAAACAAAAAACGAATCAAACAACCCAAAAAAGGCATGGCACACAAGAGGAAAGAGACTCCTCCTTACCTCTTGACGTTTCTAGCGAAGGTTCTGGTGAGTATAGCAGATCCAGTGTGTCCATGTAGCAAGCTTCTCTCCCTGGGTGATGGTTTATTACATCTTCGAACTTTGACACAAAACTCTTAGTTTCCCCTTGGCACATTTTGGGTATACATGTTTTTAAAGGCAAGGTATATATGTGTATATTTTGTGCAAGGTGTGCTTTGGTGCCATAGAGGGTTCTTGCTTTCCTTTCAAAATTATATATATATGTATAGGAAAGCAACATGAGGTCCAACATTTTTTATTTCTCTTTCTTTTTGGTACATATACGTATGTATATGTGTGTGTATATATATATATATATATACATATATATAAGTGCCTTCCTATATCACCCATGGCTCCGTGGTTGAGTGGTCAAGGCATTAGTCCACGGATGTTGGGTCTTGGGTTCGAATCCTACCATGTGCATTTACATTGTTTTTTTCTTTTATATATTATTTTCTTTCTGTGTGTGTGTGTATATATATATATATTATGATCATGTACATTATGTAGATGAAAGGTTTCCTTAATTGGGTATTAAACCATTACCCATTTCTAATTAATTATTTTTTATTACACAAAATATCATAATAATAATAATTAAACTCCTAAAATTTAATTAGTGGATAATAACATCAACAATAATTTAAAAGAGAAATATCAATACTACTAAAAAGAAAAATTTACACACAAGTTCCATTTCCTAAATCCCTTGTCAGGGGTTATCATCCACTATTGTTAGAATCATTATTATTTTTATGTACTATTATTCTTATTATCATTATTACTATTATTTTTATTTTATTTTATTTTAAAAAATATGTTACATACAATTCGACCTATGTGACAAAAATGTTAACGTGTTCTTCTAAGTCTATGCTGCCATCACAGTGATCTAATGTCAACCTTTTCCAATGTGTTAGGAATGACGTTTCAATAATGTGATCAACAAAAGGTTGTCACCGACTCATAGTAGTAGCTAAGCTAGTTAATATGGATGTCTAATTAGTATTATCTTGCCTTATTGTTTCTAAATATTTGTTTCCTAATTCTCCGTGGGGCTAGATGAATGTACTAGTCTTCATGTGTTTGTAGTGTGCTTCTATTTACTAAGATGGTCTCCAATTTTTTGACTAGTTACGCATCTTTACATTCTCCCTCTTCAATTTTTCTTCATATTTCTTTTCCACAATTTCCATCTTCGTTCCCAATTCCCTTGTTAACTCTTAGGTGTCCATTTTAACCCCATTGAAAGCATTCCTCTACCTTCTCCCAAACCGAGATCTTTTTGACCGAATTTGTGATTTGTCTTGCTCCTTGTTAAAGCCATAACCTTGGGCTAATAGGGAATATTCTTCGAGCCCCAGGATAGACACCAAAATATACCTACAAAAGGACACAAAGAAAATTTTCTCCTTAACAAGCTCTACAACTACCCTTTAGAACTGAGATAGGGGGGTACCTACACAAGCCACTCTCATGCTCAAGTCAGCAGATAGTCACAGATAAAAGAAAGAGATTATGTTATTAGTGATAAAATGAATGATAATATTTACCTTTTGTACTTACTTAAATTTATAGATAACCTTAATGGGTTTGAGATTATAAGCATTACCTTATGAAGTTTTCATTACTATTGGGCTAATTATTTGATTATTAATAATTGATAATTAATTAATAAATAATTATATTATTTATTTATTAATTCTTATTTTATGATAAACTCTTTGTCTTGTGATAGTCCAAGATGGACTCGACTTACTCGATCAGTTACTTCTTTTTGGTATGTTGACATGTCTTTGACCATTTATTATTATGCAAAGACTAACATGTCTTTCTCATCATATCTCTACTAGTTACAATGAATTAAAGAAAAAAATATTAATTTAGTTGATATGAAAGTTCTTAGAAAATTAGAAAGATAATTGTTCACATAAAAATGTGAGTGAACAAAAATCATTATTATATACAAGAATTCAAATTTAATATAAATGGGTTGGATGTTGCAAATGAGTGAAATGACAACTATTAAACCAAAGTAGTACAATAACAATTAACTTGTAGAAGGGTTTTCACATAAATTTCAAATTTCACAAATCATCACAAGAAATTAATAATATGAAATAAATTATTCAATAGTTTTAGGATTAATTTTTTTTTGTAATGCTTTGGAACTTCTCAAATTAGTTTATAAAATATGTATTGAAATTGTTTTTTATTAAGCTTAACGTAACATCCTCTTTAAAATAAATAAATTACATTATGAACAATAGCTCTGAAATAGAAATGACAATTTATTTTGAGATATTAAATCTACTTGAAATTTAAAATTTAAATTTAGAAGAATTATTGAAATAAAGGAAATATTAAAAAATTATATGAGATTGATAAGAATATAATTAATGAAAATTTATGCATAAAAATTCAAGAAAATTTTAGATAGAATAGTTTTTAAGTAAATTGAAAATAAGATGAATAAATATATAAAAGAATACTTTAAGAGTTTAAATTTTGAAATAGAGGTTATAAAATAATTATATAAAGTATAAAAATATATTAAAGTAAAAGAAAAAGAGTAGAGTTAAGAAGAGAAAGAATTTAAAGTAATAATCTAAATTTTAGAAATATAAAATAAATTTTATAAATATACATATAGATTTATAAGAATATTTTGGTGAAAGAAAATATAAGAAAATGAAGAGAAAAATATAAATAGATTTATAGAATTTTTAGAAAATTTAGAAATTTAAAATATTAGTTTTAAAATGTAAAAAGAAAATAAAAAGAAAAAGCTGGAAAAAGGAAATTAAGAAAAATTCAGATCAAGGCTCGAACATTGGTCCTGAAGGCAAGGGAAAAGCGCTCCAACCAACTGAGTTGCGTGCTCATAGTGTATAGGAAGGGCATGTTTTATACATGTATGTTAACAGTTACAAAATATGAAAAATAAAACAGCATAAACCAAAAAGTGCCTTAAGCGGGCTCGAGGAAGGGACCTGACACTTTGGATTCAACATCTTAACTGTTGAGCTAGAGTACATTTGGTGACAATGTAGCACATTAAGTTTTATTTACATTATACTAGGAAGCCTTGAACCGCCATTGAAGCAGCTGATGGAGCTTTTTCCCTCGAGCCCTTCTTCTTGTATTCGCCACCTGCAAGCCTACATCCTTGCTATCTACGTAGATGCCTTTGCCCATACTATTTGAATTAAATGAGGCCAAACGATGCTATATAATAGAGGCATTAGAGGTTGAAGGAAAATGTGAAAACGAACAAGACGAGCTCACATTTCAACCACCATTCGAGCTCCAATTACCTTATTTGAGTTGTTGGTAGTTTCGTCATTTGAGTTTTGCCGAAAAACCTAAAATTCTTGCAGGAAACTTGAAATTAAGGTAGGAGGAGTCATTTATTCTTCAATTTTGCTTTACGAATTTGTTTTCGATTATATTAATCACAAGTTAGCACTCTAAATTAGTCGAATTATTGATCAATTAAGCGAATTCAAATTTGAATTCCCTCTCTTGCCACCATTAATACCAATATGTGGTTTGAATGGATTTTCATCCTGTAATAGTATCTGAAATGATTATAAACATCTTGGGAGCTAACAAAATGGAACTAGAGTTGTTCAAAAACTAGTAAGGATAATAGTTTGCAATTTAGGATTGAATTGGAAAAATTACAGAATTCAAATTTGTTTTGAAAACTATAAATTAAGGATGAGAACAACAAATTAAAAGGATAAACAAAAAGGGGCAAAGAGAAGAAGTGAGAGTTAGAAGAAACTATTAAGAGTGAGAGGAAACTAAAAATTAGGAAAACAATAGTAGGGGTGTGAAGCGAAAGAGAGAGGGAGAAGAAGAAAGAAGGGGAGAGGGAAGAAAGAGAGAGAGAGAAAGAGATAGAAGAAAAAGGAAGAGAGAGAAAAAAAAATAGAAAGAAAGAAGGAAGAGAAAGAAGAAAGTGGGAGAAGGGGAGAGAGAGGGGGGAGGAAGAGAAAGAAAGAATGAGAGAAGAAAGAGAGAGTGAAAAAGGGAGAGAAAAGATAAAGAAAGAAAATAAAGAGAGAAAATAGAGGGAGAAAGAGGAGAGTGAAAGAAAGAAGAAGAAAGAAATAAAAAGAGAAAGTAAAAGATATATAACAAATAAAATTTTATAAAATATCGTTTATACCCTTATTTTGGGTATTTCTACTTATGAATACTGTTATAATGATTGTAAATTTTTTTATTATTAATGTTATCATTTTCTATGATGTATGATGATGTTTATATGTAATAATTGCCTCTACTAATAGTAGAGGAAACTCTTATAGCTTCCATGACTGTCTTAAGTATACAGGACTTGGGTAAATAACCCTAGGGTAGAAGATGAGATATAGAATTGTGACAATTTGAGTGATTTACTCAGACAGAGGTTGAATGAAAATTAATTGATGGCTGGTAAATTGATGTGAAATGAAGCCATAAAAGGAATGTTACCTCTACACTCAAAGCAAGTGCCAAAAGAAGTTGATGAATGGAGTGGGAAGAGAAGGATGAATAAAAAACATAACGAGTGAGAAATTAAGAATGAAGATTGCATGGTTGACCACATAAGGTACTTGAGGAATATATGCAAGCTTAGGTGAGTCCTTGGGGATAGATAAGGTGTCAAGTTGTGAGTCGCTCAAAGGAAGGTGTCACAAAATCGGCTTAGCGTCCTCAACAAAGCGGAACATTACTAAGATTTGGTTGAGAGTATCCTGGATTGAGCACCAAGTAGGATATGTGCTCCCGATCATCGACCCAGAATGTAGACATGGATACTAATGATACGTTTCGTGTAAGTCCTCCCGAAGTTAGAAGATTTGGAGACATCAAATGGCCCTAAACAATTAGAAATCTTAAATAGGCATGATACGATGAGATGAGAGTATGTAGTTAAGAATGATTTACATGTGTGTATGTTTAAGAATAAATGACTCACTCCTACAACCCCACCTTTTAGATGTTGATGGCGAAAGAATTTCACCCTCTATTTCACCTAACGATCATACCCTTGAGAGGAAGATGGACCCACTACCCATTGTTTGAAGATGACACTTTCACTAGATATGTGAGATTTGTCTTTATGTCCACTAGTGTCATACCTCATGGACAATTTTCTCACACAGACATACATGTCATCTTGACACAGATGTTGCCACCCAAATATGCTAGAGTTCCACCTAATACTCTAGCCGCTCGCAAACACTCT
Organism: Pachyrhizus erosus; assembly: GCA_026544285.1. Taxonomy (NCBI): domain Eukaryota; kingdom Viridiplantae; phylum Streptophyta; class Magnoliopsida; order Fabales; family Fabaceae; genus Pachyrhizus; species Pachyrhizus erosus. The sequence continues at coordinate 3,529 of JAMLFT010008969.1, read as the reverse complement.
CATCCCCCTTCAAATCCAAATCCTCCTGCAAGCTTAGCCACAAACAAAGCTAATAATCAAAAAGGAAAGAAAGGATCATCAGAGGAAGAAGACCCCTCTGAATGTTCTGATTAAAAGTCACAAAGGGGATTATAAGTTTAAATAATACTTAGTTGACCGGTATTTCCCCTATTTTAGATAAATATATAAAAATAACTAATATTTTGAAACGTAGTTCATATAGTTGTACTATTAACCTTATCAACATATATTCCACTGAGTTTTAATGTTTAATTATATGTTGCATGGATGACATGGTGATAAATAGGTATCCGTAAATTGTAATTCCTTGGCAAATGGTTGCTATTTTAAATTTTATCCTATCAATTAGATTTTGAAATAAAATCCTTTTGAAATTAAAATTTTACTAAATCAGACAAATGAAAAATGGCATTACAATAAGTGTTGTCTAATGAAAATCTTAAATAACACATACATAGTATAAGTGTTTTTTAATGAAGACCTTAGATAATACATGTTTACTATAAATGTTGTCTAATGGAGACTTTATATGACAAATTAGGTGAATAGTATCTAGGGCCTTTTGCATTGTTTTTCTCAAATGAGTGTGAAATTGTTCCATAATACATAATGTTGAGCAAACCCAACATAAACAAAGTTGAATAAAGATGAAATTGGACTTTTAAGGATATAGTAAAAAGTATGATTAGGCATTCTTCTCTACTAGAGTGACTTTAGGGAGAGACATTAAAGATCATAATTTATATTCTCGATAAGGTATTAAGTAAAGTAGTCACTAAAACCCTTTACAAGTTGTGAAAAAGCTTAACATTAGGCACATGCTCATTTGGGATGTCTCACTAAAGTAAGGTCTTATATGTAACATCAAAAAATTCATTTATACTACCATCAAGCGACAATCAACCCAACTACACACAACACGACCAATGGTTAAGTCCACACCCTAATCTTGGTAGGACAAATTGTTTTAATATCACTAATGTAACACTTAAATATTTGATTTTATAATGATGCATTAATTATTCGATTTAATTATTTTACAAAGTGCATTAATTTATTTAATTTTGAAAATGAAGTGTAATTATGAAACGTAGGTTGGAATTTTCCCAAATTTTTAAATCATTTATTGACTGATTTCAAAAGTGGTGTATCTCTTAGTAAATATAATGTATCATTTAAATTTTTGAAAAGGTGATGATGGAGGATCTCTAGCAAGATTCTAGACTCAGAGTAGTCATCATTAGACCTAACCCTACATGTTAAACTAAACTCCAAAATAAGGGTGATGATAGAGGATATCTAGCAATATCCCTTAAAAGAGATCTTATGGCCATCATCTGCTAGATTCTCCTCAAAATCTTCCTCGAAGTTCTCCAAATCCCCTTTGGAATTCTCCTTGAAGTCCTTCAACTTACTATCCATAAGTTCATGATTAGTGGTGTATCCCCTTGATGGACACTCACCCAAGCACATCTCAAAATCTTGACAAAAAAAGTATTTAAGCAAAAGGTAGGAAGTACCAAACAAATGTGAGCTCTTTGGATGGTGTTGCATAAAGAATAGTAATGTGTACAAATGGAATCTCTAAAGAAACTTCAGAAGAAAAATATAATCATAAGGGCGATGAAGACGATATCTCTATGATCCTAAAAATAAAAATAAAAATGTAAAGGTTAGTCTTCCTACTTCATCAAGTCACAAACAAATTATCCATGATGGTGTGGTTATCTAGCAAATCTGATTCATGACCGTAATTGTTTTCATTACTAACTCTTTAAATCATTATATCACTCACCAACAACCACTAGAACTCCTAAAACTCAATGGTCTTACATCATTTAAATTGGATAACTGTTGGGAGTACATTATCACCACAATACAATGGTGTGTTATCGCCAACGTGATTATGTCTCACATTTGTCATGATTGCCTAATCGGCCAATGGAACTACATGCTCACAAACTCGATGCTAGATTTCCAAGAAACTACAAGTCAACAAGCATACCTTAGGTACTAATCTATATAGTCATCCAATCTTTGAGGACTAACTCTTCAACTGTTGCAATCAAGGCTTCAAGGCTATAGGTTTCAGTTTTTTCTCTCATGCCAAACATGTAAAGATGTGACATTATATTTTATGTTTAGAAATATAGGCATGTATATGTTTTTACTCTTAATTGATTCAAAATTTGTTTATTACATCTTCTAGTGAAGCTTAACTATTTTAATCAATTATATAAATATGCAATCAGTTACAACATGTTTTGGAAACCTGAAATGAGTAATTCAAGCATATGTAATCGATTACATGTTGTCTAAAAATAAAAATTCCAGATTTCATTTATGTGATCAATTACACTAGTACAGTAGTCGATTACACAAGTAATACAAATGATTTTTGAAAAAAAAATATCAAATTAATTGATTATGCAATCTATTACACTATTTTAGATTTTTTAATAGAAACATTTTGTTTTTCGCTTGCATGGTGGATCCATTGCGATGTGGCATTACAAGGATCAAGACTCTATTGCAAGAATAAGAGTATATATATGAGTAAGAGGTGAAATGTCAAAATTATATGAATCAAAGAGTCATGTGAAATGCTCAAACCTATGAATTATATATATATATATATAGTAAAGCAATGATCGAAATGACATTGCTCACCAACTGAGGGTGAAGGAGTTAGTGACCTCCATTTATGTAATGTTTTGGACTTGAGGAAAGAGACTGTGAGGGTTGTGTGCCAGTTTCCCACAACGATAGATAAAGGACAATCCCAATGAAGATGAGTTGTTAAGGAGTTAATCATTAGAGAATGGATGAACTATAGAATAGTATTATGAGATTCAAATTGTAAAGGTCATGAGTCCTTCGGGGTATGCACTAAGTGATGACACAATCATGAGCCAGCTTGGTAACCCCAACTAATTACGATGTCAAATCCTTATTGGTGAGAACTCGCTATTATATCGTAATAAAAGGTGTACTCCTAATATTAGTCCACATTTTCAAAAATCTATAAGACCACTGAGTTTTGTGAGTTTCGATGGTAGTTGGCTAATATGATGAATATTTTAAGAATTAGGTACTCACATTTTTAATGTTACAAGTGAGAATGTTAGACAATCACATGAGTATGGTTGATAATCTTTGTATGTCTTTTTGAGTCATTTGTGTGTTTCTTGATGAAGCAGTAAGACCCATTCCTTTCTTTTCTTTTTAGGGATGAGTGCAAATGGAGTTGCAACACCACTTATGCATTGACTATTACGACGAACGAAGGACCAAAGATGCAGTTAAGGGTGTCAATCATTTTGTGAGTCATCTTCATTTTACTCTAACGTCGATAGATGATAAGGACACATAGCTTGAGACATTTGACTTTTTCATTTGGTGGACTCAACCTACGTCGTGTAACAACTATTTTTTTTTTTCTTTTAAGTGGGCTATTATTAAAGACTAAACTTTATCAAACAAAAGACTTGCATATATATTACATATA
>JAMLFT010008968.1:0-13162 GCA_026544285.1 Pachyrhizus erosus | reverse complement strand
AGTTAGAAAAAAATATGATGTTTTAAGAAATTTGTATTTCCTATTTGGAATTATGTATGACTGTTACTTTATGAGAACTTGTTTTGAAAGTGTTGTATGAGAATTATTATCGTATGATTAAATTTAACTCCTTGGAGTCGTTACGCTATAAGTAAATACTCGCGCGCTATCTCTGAAGTTAATTAATTATAATAGTAATAGTAATGGTATTAATAATAATAATGAAAAAAAAATTGGGCGTTACACTTATACGCTCGTGTAATTACTCTCAGAGTTAGTAGGGATGGAGGCTACAAAGGGCCCTAAATCGAGTAGAAACCATAATTAGGCGCATAATGGTGAGATTAGAGTCTATCATAGATAGAGATTATCTCTATGAGTGTGTTTGTTTAAAGATAGATGACTCACTCCTACAACCCTCACATTTCATATATCGATAGCGAACGAGTTCCAACCCCTATTCCACTTGACGATAATACCCTTGAAGGGGTGATGGACTCGTGACTTGACTAGTGGAGACAACACATTCATGGGCTACATTAGATTTGCTTTTAGACCTCCAAACACTATAGTTTCATGGAAATTTCATCATATAGACATTCCTATGATCCTATCCCAAACCTCACCACCTAGACACATGGAAATCCTCATGATATGCCTATAGTTCGTCGACGTGCTCAAACCCCTCAACGCTAAGACTCATCCATAGGTTTAGTGTAATGTCCTAAAATTCTACCTAAATTCATTTTTAATAAAAATTAGACAAACCATTAAACAATAATTCTTATTTATTATTTTACATCATTGTATATCAAAGTTATACTACTAATACAAAACAGATGACAAATCTAAGATTCACCTTTAGAATTTAGAACGGATCTTCTTCCTCAAAAGGTTCCGCTCTTGGAGGTGGTATGGTTGGTCTAGTATTAGTACGGGTAAAGGTAGAAGGTTGATTGGAGTTATATGGTCGTCTTCTTTTGGGATGTGAAGGGATTTTGGAAGGAGATTCTGAAAATCTAGGAGGTACAACCTGAGACAAAATTATAGGGAGATTTATTTGACTAGGTGTTGAAGTTGTAAAGGGTTCTATAGGGAAGAGAGTAAATCGAACATATCTAGTATATGTGTCTAATAGGTATAAGGGATCTCTGGTCAATCTTCCACAAAGAAGGGTTATGGACAAGTAAAATAAAGGACCGTAATCATCAGTCATCTTTCCCTAAAAATATAGGATTTGTAGGAGTAAGTCACCAAATCTCCACCAAACATATTTAATTGATGTACTTGTAAAACATTTACTCTCAACTCTCCGTATCGTGTCCTATAAATTTATCACTATTGTATTTGGGATCCCTCATTGCCTCTTACTACTAACTCCTGAGGACTTGTGCGAAACATATTATTTTATCCATAATTTGCAATTTCTTGGGTGATGATTGAGAGTAAATATCTTGAGCTGGTACAAGACCTAGATACTCTCTATTGATCTTGGTAATGCTCTGCTTTGTCAGGGTTACCAAGTCGGCTCTGTGTGACCCCTTTATTTTTGGCAGTCCACAAACTTGGTGCCTATACACCCCCAATGACTTCCATAACTTGCATACATTCCTCAGGTAGCTTTTGTAGTCAAGTCATTGCATTTCTCCAATCTTTTATCTCACACATATTATGTTTTTAAATGCTACATTTATGCTTCCTTCGATCAAGTCTCATGGTACAAGATCCCAATAATGTCCATAGATGGAAAAATTTTTGCTTTATAGTAATCATTCAATATCAATTGGCCAATTCATCCACCATTATTGGCCTTTTTTGGCCAATTTCACACTACGAGAGGGATTTTTAAGTCAAGGAGACTTATTGATTTTCTTATTTATCTTTGTCTACTATCTTAGGATTCCAAATATAAATTTATTTTCATGATAAAGCTAAATATATCCATAAAGACAACATATCATCAAGAGTATTCAAAGTTTATTTAAGAATTTCACATTTCCTTAAGTGTTAACTAGAAGGGTATTTTAGTAATTTATAAAAAGGATAGTTTAGTCATCTTAATTTTATATAAAAGAAATATTCTTCCTAATCTTAAAACAAATATTACATTCTTTTATTTTTAGAAGAACTATCCAGTTTTACAAATTTCCCTAAAATTACTAACTAGGGGCATTTTGGTCATTTTTTAGGAAAATCTCATCTTTGATAAAATTTTATCACTGTTCTATCTCTATAGATGATGTGACTTTAGTAATATCAATCCTTACCTAATTTCCATTGAATTTTTCATGATTGTGAATTTAAAACAACCATACTAAATTTTTTTAAATGGAAGGGTATTTTGGTCATTATAATAAATTATTTTTTTAGAATTTTCCTTCTCATTTCTAACTTAAGATGGATATAAATTTGTTTATTTCAAATGTAGAAGGCCTTAGTTAACTTTCCTTTGAATTAAGAGAGCAAAAATAGTAGGAAGTTTTTAAATTTATATTTAAGGGTATTTTGGTCATTTTGTAAAATTTCAAAATTTAATAAATGTTCAAAATTCCTACTAGAATATAGGCTAAAGATTTCCCCTCATTTTGTTTCTAAATAAAGAAAAATGACAAATATTATAAAATTTTTAGCCTAAGGGTATTTTAGTAATTTTTGTCACTAGGGTTAAAATGATCATTTAACCATTTCTTTCTTCTTCTTCCTTAGAGAACTAATTGCAGTTTTTGGTTCAAAAATTTGTTTTCAAATTCTTCTTAACCTTTTTCATTCTTACTTTCTATGATTTGTTTAAACATTTATTAATTCACAGTGGAAAATCAACCTAATAACATTAATTACTCAGAATTTTAGAAGATCAAATGCTGAGAATCAAGAACAAAGCTTGCAGAGCTCGTTCAAACTTGATTTTTGACTTTCCTTTCCAATTCAAGAAATTTCCTCATCAGAATGACTCGAACATGATCAATGTAGCCTATACTAACCATAATTGAAGCAATTAAGGTTTTGATAGAGAGAATTAACCCATTTGAATCCCAGATTTTTAAATTTTTTGTTTCAATTTGATTTTTGAGAATTAATTAGTTTTAAAATGTTAAATTCTCATAAATCCAAATTCAATTATCCTAGAATCATTCTAGCAATCAAAATTGAAGAATACATAACTCCTCCTACCTAAATTTAGAAGTCTTTGACGAGGAATTTGCAGATTTCAATGAAGGTCTAGCGTATGTTTGAAATCACAATTCTTTGCTGCTTTCTTTGAATTTCTTACACCAAAAAAAAGCTTAGAAAATTTTGAAACTATAGGGATTGAAATGAAGTTATTTGGTTAAGAGGTCAAAGAGTATCGAAGAGGGGAAGTTCTCTACGTTTTGAGTTTTTGAGCTTCAACTTCCATAGCTTTTTCCATCGCCATTCTTAGATTATTTTATTCCCTAGGGCTAGTCATAGCCTTGCTGAGTCAAGAAGCTAGGCAACTAGGCTTGGGTGACAACTTGCAGGAACCTTCGAGATCTGGGAAGTAGCTTTCATGGCGATTTGGGGACAAAGGTACGTAAGGAAAGAATATAGAATTTAATAAATCCTAAAATGCCAGCGATGGGCCTAGCGGTCTTAATGGCAACATAGTCTCCTCTAATCTCAGTCGTGCCTAAAGGGGATGGTTTTCGAATCCCAACAAACCCCTTTTTTTGTCCTCCATTTTTATTTTTTATTTTTATTTATTCATTAGTATTTATATAGTAATTAAGGCGTTGTTACGCTACCTTGAGTGGGTAGCATAGTTAGCAAAGGAACGCTCTCTCTCTCTCCTCCTCCGTGTCTTAGGTTCGAGGCTCTCCCACAATTTTTCCATTTTCCTTTTCTTTTCTCCTTTTCTTTTTATTTTACCATTTTTTATTTTTATTTCTAATTTTATTATTTTTGCTTCTAAAATTTTTCTAAAAATTCCTATAAATCATTTTATAATTTTCTCTACTATTTCCATACTTTCTTTGTTTAATAAATTTATAAATTTATTTATTCAATTTTTTTTTATTTTCAATTAATTATAAAATTCAGTTTTGTTCTAAATAACCATTTTATCATTTTTAAAGCTATTTTTCTCAATCTCTTCATTTTAAATATCCTTAGGAAGTCTATTTGCATATCTTTAGTAATTTTTTTTATATTTTATTTATTTTTGTCTAAACTATCATACTAATTTTGTTTTTAATTCACAAAATTCTAATTCTTATTTAAAATAATTTCAAGATCTTCATTTGATTCAAAAATTTCTTTTTCTTCTTCTAATATTATTTTATAAGTCTAAATTTCCACCTAAATAAATTATCAACATTTATAAATCCTAATATATATATTTATATAAATTAAAGCAAGATGTTACATTCAGCCCCAAAAACTAATCATGGTAGAAGAAGGGAATCCTCAAAAGAAGCTCCTTGGTAGTGTTTAGACTAGGAATGTATGAAGGAACACTAATGTTTTTATCATTTAGAACTTTTACCTTGATGTAATATAATTTGAAAGAATGTAATGATCACTTAACTTGTTGTTATCATGTTAAATGGAATAGTATAGTTCCTTAAGTACGATGTGGATAGTTAGATCTCTTTTAAATTATATCCCTTGGTGAATTAAGTTTTAAAAATTTACCAGAATTAAAATAATTGAAAATATTTTTCAAAAAATAAAATAGATAAAAAGGGCATTCCAAAATGCACACTTTACACACAACCACTTTCATTATCACATACGATTAAAAGCACGCATCAAGGAAGCAAGAATTAAGTAAATAATCAAATAAATAAGTGAAATATAAATAATAATGAATTTATTCTTTATTTCCTCTAACTTCTTTCTAAAATCCTAATCCTAACTCAAAATGTTAACTCCTAGATTTATCATTATTATTCCTTATTATCAAAAATTACTATTGCTATTATTAGAATATTTTTATCATCATAAATTTATATATGTATATATATATATATCTATATCTATATAGATATATATATGTTCCCAGAACTAATTCTTTCTTAGTTTTTAGTATAGTATACTTAAAAGAATTAAGAATCTAATTCTTAGAAAAGAAATAAAGGGAAGAAAGAAAATTGAATTATATGAAATTTAAACATTTAAAAATAAAATAAAACTAGAAAATATAAATTTATTCTTAAATAGAAACTATTTTTAATAATAAAAATATAGAGAAAGAAAGAATAAAGAAGAATAAAATCAGAATATAATTTTCCAAGAATTAAAAATTAATCTTTAGGAATTAAATAAAAATTAAAATAAACATTTCTTTGATAAAAATAAAATAAATTTTTGGTAAATAAAATAAATGATTAGGAAAAAGAAAATTTAATTCAGTAGAAAAAAATATAATTAAGATTTTAGGATTTTTGAAAGAATTTAAAAATTTTAATAAAATTATTAAATAATAAGAAAACAAAAATTGAAAAGAAATAAGAAATAAAAAGAAAAGATAAGGAAAAGAATAAGAAAAGGGAAGAAGGCGGATTTAGGGGTTGAACCCCGCACCTAGGAGAGAGAAGAGAGAGGAGAGCTTTTGCCAACTGAGCTACCCACGTGGGGTAACATTTAAACTAAATAAAATCTATAAGTAATAAAAGCGTTGAGTTGTATAAAGAAAATAAAATGCGAAACATAAAAACGAGGTGGGACGGATTCAAAGAGCGGCATATGAGGATCAAAGAGAGTTTAAGAATGTAGGGATTGCCATTTGATCGCTAGGCCCATCATTGTTATTTTTACAGATTAAATTCTATTTAACCCTTCCCAAAAACAATTAACTAACATGAAAGCAACTGAGTCACCTTAAACCTCAAGCAATTTTTTTCTCTGCAAATTCGAGCCACCCATACCCTATTGAGCCACCTAGCTACCACCACCTAGTCTAGGAAGACTTCGACGTGAAGCAAGGAGGGCCACAAAGGTCTATAAAAAGAGAAGAGGAACGCGAAAGAGGGAAAAACATAGAGAACTTCGATTTCAAAATTCTCTCTCAGCCTCAAATTTGTCCCAACACTTTCGAAATCACCCTGCGAACGTTTCTATTGAAGAAATTTGAAGAATAATGCAAGGAATTGCAATTTAGCAAAGGTTGTAGAGCTTCACCATTAACGAACCCAAAAAGCTTCAATCGAGGTAGGAAGAATTGTCTTTTCGTAAAATTCTAGTTGTATAATCAATCTATATTACTTTAATTTGAATTATGAAAAGTTTAACATTCTAATTCATAATAACTCTTCAAAATTGATTATGAGTTGTGAAAATATGAACTTTGAGGAATCAGAGACTAATTTGACAATGATTGAGTTCAATTTGGGCTATGAAAGATTGAGATTAATTGAGTTTAGGTTATTGATGAAATTTGGATCAATCAATTGTCAGACACGTAAAGGAAATTGAAGATAAAAAATTTGAATTTTTGGTTTTGAATCAGTATCCTGAGGTTGAAGACGAAGTGGCAAACTATCATTTTGCCCTTCAATTTAAAAATTACCAAAATACTCCTATTCTATTTTTTTATTTATTTTCTCTACCCATTTTGTTCATTCAAGCCTTGAAACCAGATTAGGAAATATCCTTGCCTCTATGTATAAGAGTGAAAGTGATTTTTCTTAGAAATTTGATTAAAAATTAAATTATTTTTTTAAAATTCCAAAAATACCCTTAAGTAAGAAAAAATTAGAATTTTAATTTTGTTGACCAACCAATTGAGAAGAAAATTATCATAACCTATTCAGGAATGAACCTAGGATATTTTTATCACTTTAGAAACTTAAAAATCCTTAAAAATAAAGTATTTGTTTTAAAATGACCAAAATACCCCTATGGTAGGAAATGAAGATTTTATTATTTTTAGGTCATTCCAACTCTAGGAAAAAGGATCTAAATTATTTCTAGCATTATTAGGATCTTTTCTAAAATTTAGGGGTTAAAAATATAAGGAAAATGTTTAAAAAGGAAAAATATTTATAAAATGACCAAAATGCCCTTTTAAAAAATTTATTTTATTCTATTTGGTTTTTCTGAACCTAGAAAAAAAATATTTGGAAAGTACAAGGAACCAATATATGATGAATTTTGAGTAGACTTATGAAAAGAAAATTCCTACAAATCATATTATAGAAAATTACCAAAATACCCCTACATTAGAAAAATAAATTTTTCTACTGTTAAAATCTCTTGAACTAAGGAAAAACAATTTATAATACTAGGACCACTATATAAGATATTTCGAGTTGAAAATGAGGATAGGAATTCCTAAAATGTCCTAAGTATGATAGAGTCCAAGGGGATGACACCTTTGTAAGGTATGTCCGATTTGCCTTCAAACCTACCAACATTGTAGTTCCTTGGCAATTCCATCACATAGACTTGCCAGTAGTTCTATCTCAGACATCGCCTCCCAGATTCCTCAATGTGTCAACCACTCAAAGATGGCCACAAACCGCTTAGCCACCACAATCATCAATGGGGTTAGTACAGGCTGATAATATAAACCAAAGAGTGGAGTCTATAGATGAGGAAGATCCCTCTGAAGCTTTAGACTAGACTGAATAAGCTCTAGAAGAACAGTTAATATAATGTTTTCTTTTAAATGTTGAAAATGTTGTACTAATATGGAAATGACTTGTATGACTTCTTTTATTTTGTACAAGTAAAATAGTAAAAGTTGTGAATAAAAGCAATGTGAAGAGTTAGATTATTGTCAAATTGTAATTCCTCGGATGAAGTAAGTCTTTAATTTTATCTAGGCGATAACTCTTTGAAATTTATTATTAATTATTAATAAAAATAAATAAAAAGGAGTGTTACACAATGGGTTGACTACAAGAGGTACTTGAGGAATGTATGTATGTAGGTTATGAAAGTCCTTAGGGGTGTAAAAGCACCAAGTTTCTGGGCTACCCTAAGATAGGGAGTTACATAGAGTCAGCTTGGTAACCCTGACAATGCATAGCATTATCAAGATCGGTGAAGATTATCTAAGGCTTGTACCAACTCAAGATATGTACTCTCGATCGTCACCCAAAAGTTGCAAAATTATGGATAAAACAATACATTTCATATAAGTCCTTAAGAGTCAGTAGTAAGAGGTAGCGAGGGGCCCTAATGCGCTAGTAATAAATTAATAGGATACATTACGGTGAGTTGAGAGTAAAATGATTACAAGTATGCCATTATATGTGCTTTATGGAGAATAGGTGACTCACTCCTATAAATCCTATGTTTTTCAAGATAAGATGACTGATGACTATCGTCCCTTATTCCACTTATCTATAACTCCTCTTTGTGGAAGGTGGACCAAAGATCCCTTATACCAACTAGACACATATACTGGATATGTCCAATTTACTTTCTTCCTAGTATAACCCTTTTCAACTTTTATACCTACTCAGATAGACCTCCCTATAGTATTAACTCAAGTTGTACCTCCTAGATTTTCAGGTTCTCCTCCTAGAATTCCATTACATCCTAGAAGAAGGCAACCAAATAATCCTCGTCAACCTTCTCCCTCTACTTTCACTAGCATCAGGCATCTCCAAGAGCAGAATCTTCTAAAGAGGAAGATGCATTTGAAAACTCTGGAGGCAAAGGAGAATCTTAAAATTTTAAATTTCTATATTGTATAAGCAACAAAATTTTGGATGTACATTGATGTAAATTAATGAATGAAAATTAACCTTCAATTGTTTGTTTGATTGTTATTAAAATGAATAAATAAATTAGTAAAAATTTAAGTTCGTTACAGTTTCTACAGAGCCTACCCCTTCAAAACCTCTCCATCATGTTATCCTATCTAAATCCATATAAATGCCACTGAAGGTAAGAGGAAGAAGACCGAAAGCATCCAAACCGAGCTTGAAGAATATATGAATATACATACACTAGGTGTCATCGCAAACCGAGGAGTAGATCCCAGAGAAGAATCAAAGGGAAGAGTCATTATTTCATTCGTCAAGAAAGTTGCGCCTCGCCGAAATCAACACAGGCACATTAGAGGCAATGTCGGAGGTAGGAGGGCCTCTATTCCCAATCCCGATTTGATTGTATTGTTCTACTACATTGATAACTACTCTAAAAATTGATTGATTCTTGTTTTGGATGGGAAACTTGGAAATGTTAGGATTAAAGCTCGGTGAAGGTTGATCGTTTGTGTATTTGGTTTATCCCACTGTCCAATTTTGGTTTTTTTGCCTTTGAAATATATTAATTCCTAATCATGCATTTTGTAATGGACTGGGAACAATCCATTGACCCCTTGTTGGTTACTGGAGGATCCATATTAGAGCTTGTGTAGGTATTGGTTGAAGAGAAAGGGAAAGAGAGAGGGAGAGGGATAGAGAGAGAGAGAGAAAGAGAAAGGGAGAGAGACAAAGAAAGAAAGAGAGAGAGAATAATAATAAAAATAACGCGAATAGTTATAAGGGATAAGTTAGTTAATTATCTAATTCTAATAAAGAGAAACTTATATAGAGAAATATAACTGAATAAACAACTAGGGATGCTTAACATTAAAATAATAACTAGTTGGTATAAAGATTAGTAATGTTTTACTTTAAATTTTGTTGCTAATGATAATAGTAACATTAGAGTTAATTGTGCAAATTGGTAAGTCACTAAAGTTAATTAATAACTATATAGATATGCATAAAATGAATACTACTACATAAATTGAGATTGAGTAGTTTTAACTTAATATTAATCAATATAAAGACTAGGAAAATTTATGCTACTGGTTTATTTTGGTGATCACTAAGAATGAACTTAGTATGTATAGTGTAGAGTTAGGGTCCAAAAGAAATAGTATTCCCATCAACATAATAAATTCATAAACTAAATAAATAGATAATAATATTTAAATGATTAAACAAATAATAAATAAATAGAAAATGAGTTCTTATAAATTTAATAACTATTAACTCGAATATTAGGCATAACATGATAATAATAATAATGTTAATAATAAATAGTTTTAATAAATAGGAAAATTATCGATGTTAGAGAATAAATAAAACTTTTCTTTTAGGTTTCTCAAATTCTTTTATCTAGTTACTTATCTTCCCTTGCTTAATACATTATCATAATCACTCTAAATGATATAAATAATTGAGGATGAGATATGCATGAAAGAGGAAAAGAACTCGTTATTCTTTCTTAATTATCGTTATTATTATTGTTTGTTTAGGAATAGAATTGAGATTTAAAATTGTTAGGACTAAATACCTTGCCTTTGTTATTAGAAGAGAGGAAATTATTTGCTTTAAGACATGTTCTGATGAAAGAACATGGTTGGATGCCTCTGAGTGACAAAGTTAAATAGGAAAAATAGAATAGAATAATGCATGAGGATTTCTGATGGCGACAAGTCCCTATATGGATGATAGTTTCCCAAGTGTTCATGCTATATCGGAAGACTTACAACTTTAAAGAGGGGAAAGAGCCTGATTTGTATAAGAATATAATTAAGAGTTTGAAAGGTTGATGAATCATAAGGGTAAAACCTCATCTAATTACTTATGTTGTGTTAGTACCTAAAATGGAGAGTTGATCGTAAAGATGGAGGAGATAGTTGACGAATGATATGACGAAATAATGTGTGAGAATTGAGATTGGAGTATTGCATAGGTTGACTACAGTAGGTACTTGAGGAATGCCTATAGGCTCTTTGTGAGTCCTTGTTGGTAGTATAAGGTGTCATGTTGTGACGACTCTAAGATCAAAGGGATTCACACAACTAGCTTGGTGTCCCTGACAAAATGGAGCATTAGCATGATTCAGTTGAGAGTATCCTAATTTAATGTACTAGACAAGATATGTACTTCTGATCGTCACCCAAAAAGCAAATCTTGGATTAAATAATACATTTCATGTAAGTCCTCTCGAAGATAGAAAATTTGGAGGCATCAAGGGGCCCTAAAATACGATTAGTAGAATATCTTAGTAGGCATGACGTAGAGAGGAGAGAGTATGCGATAATAGATACATTTTACTTTATGTCATTCCATATTTATGTGTGCTTAACGATGGATGACTCACTCCTACAATCCCCACTTTCAGATGTTGATGATGGAAGCGAGCTTGTCGACTTCCATGCCTCATTATCAGGATGCAACTCCTAATAGAGTAATAGGGAGGGGTCCTCATTATCATAGATGAACTCTGGCTAGGGAAGAGGCAACAAATATCCACCAGACAATAGTTTGGATCTTCAAGACTGTGTGGACATGTTTTGTGACTCGTTATACGTTATTTTACGTATTTAAAGTTTGTGTGTATTACTTATGATGAAATTTTCTAGTGTATAAGTGATGATATGTAACGTAGATAATTTTTTAATTATTTGGATATTAGAACTTGCACACTTAATGTATTGATTGATTTTGTTTTCACTTGTGAAAAAAAAATTATTATCATTGTTAATTGTTTACTACACTATTATTGTTCGTATATTTTCATTACCTCAAAAGTTTATCTTGGAAAGATTGACAAAAAATAATTTAAAGGATTTTTACCAATACTTAGGACCACTCGTTTGAAAAATTTAAGGACGAAAAATTATTCTGCATTTTTAAGTTAAGAAAAATTAAGTATTATGCATTTAATAAAGTTGTTTAGTTAATTATGCTAAATTCAAAATTAATTCATGATAATAAAAAATATAAAATAAAAATAAAAAAGGGTGTTACAATTTTTGTACCATTAATAAACATAAAGACATTAAGAAATAATTAACTAAAAATAGTTAATCAAGAAAGGAATATCTCCTCCCAGCCATGTTTTTTCATATACAAGGCTCAAACTAAAGCCCTTGCTTAAGGAAATTAAGCTCATAACTACTCAGACCAATGACTTGTTTTTTTTATTTTAGTCATTTAATTTCTTTTTGTTTTAGTCCTTTCAAGAATTTTTTTTTTTTGTTTGTTTTAGTTCTTACTTTCAAGTAACAATGTTAACTAATGACATAACAACAATGTTAACATTCCAATAATTTATCACATCTTCAAGGAGTTTGACAAGATTTTCGAATATAATTTTTTTATAAATTGTGTTTTTAAATCTTTATATGTTCAAAATAGTTAGTGATATTAAACTAGTTAACGAAGGATTTAAAAACATAATATGACAACAAAAAATACATGTGACTATCCTATTAAATTCTTTGATAATTTGACAAGTCAACGGATTGTTAAAGTTTTTATTACGCTATCATTTAATGATGTCTCTTAAAAAGAAAGATGAAAACACAATAAAAATAATCTCTAAAGAACAAGAATCAAAACAAAAATTTTCAAAATGACTAAAATAAAAAAATATTTTATTTTATAGGGAGCAAAAAGTTATTTAAGTCTTATTATTATTTTAACAAGAGGTTCTAATATATTTTACTTAAATATAAAATATAAAAAATAACAATAAATTCTAGAATATCCTTTATTACTTAGAGTAACATATGTTGAGATAAAAAAATTTCCTCCAAAACTTAAGGAGTAATTTTTGTAAATTTCAATGCACTAAAATAGTCTCAAAAAGTCAAATAAAATTAAAATAAAAGTAATAAATGTAATTTTAATTATAATTTATGTATAATTAATAAACATATAGTAAGTGAGTCTGGGTTAGTTTGATAATTTTCTTTTTCCAACCAATTTTTAGGATAGATTAGTAAATTTATCATTGTATTTTGTGTCATATATATTTTTTGTTTTTTTTTTCTAAAGACATAATATTTCATTACTCACATCTTAATTAATTGTTATTTACTTTTTTGATAAATTTTTTAACATCCTAATTTTTAAAACAATAATAATATTTACATTTCTAGATTGAACTCTTTTTCTACTACTAGTCTAATTTAGTAAGAATTTAGGAATTTAATTTCTAAAAAGAAAATATCAATTAATGAATATTGTTAGGGAAAGAGAGAAAGAAAATAAAATCTAGTTAATAAGAATTTAACATTCAAGATAAAAATGGAAATATAAATTTATTTTCAATTAATTCATAATGTTTTAATAAAAATAAGAGAAGAGAAAAATAAATTAGAATAAAATCATAATATAATTTTTAGAAATTAAAAATGAATTTGGGAACTAAATAAAATTAAATAAACATTTTTAAATCAAAT
>JAMLFT010008967.1:0-13163 GCA_026544285.1 Pachyrhizus erosus | reverse complement strand
TATATAAAACGTAAATTTTATCAATTTAAATATTAAATTATAATTTTATATCATCTTAATTATTTATATTAAATTTTAGAAAAATTAAAAAATAATAAAAAGTTGATCAAATAATTTATATTTTAAAACATCTATATTACATATAATTTATATATATATATATATATATTTATTTATTTGTATCGCTTTCCGCAACAAGAATATCATGTCTAATTTAATAGTTTGTTTCTTAGAAGCTAACCCTATTTTCAAAAAATCAAAATGTAATTATGCAAAGATATATCAATAAAAACTGAATCATCTAATCCAATTCAAATTGCATTTTATTAAATTGGACTGAACAAAGATTTAAAAAAAAATTCAAACCAAACTAAATTGTAAACAATTTTAATCATTGGGTTGGATGATTTTTCGGTTCAAAACTGATTCAAATTAATCTGGGAACACCTCTTTACCTTTGGATGCAACATTTTAAGTTTTAATTATTTTAAAAAATAATTTTAAGAAAACCTTTGGGCTTACGAGCTCAGTTCTATCATTGGTTTTTTCGAAGAATTTTGAAATTCATATTTTTTATTAGACTAATCTGTCAAGCCCATTTAATACCACTACAAAATCCAATATATGCAAGTTCATCTCACCTGCTTTACGTCAACAGAGAAATTATTAATTTTGAGCCGGACCAAACCATTTATCTATTTCATAATCTCCCAAGAGTTGAAGGTTATCATTCAGAATTTCACCCATGGTTTTTGGTAGCAAGCACAAGTCATTTTCACATAAATTGCGTATAATTTCCTATTTTACACTGTTTATTGCAGTTCAACTCCATATGAAATACCTTTTCTTAAACGACCTTCTCTTTTTCTCCATCAGTAGACGTATTCGTGTAGCATACAAGTAACATTAAAATCCTCTTCTTCCCCGTCAGGCTAGGTTGATATCATTTCCTATTCTTTTAACATACCATGTCAATAATAATTGATATTGGTATATTCAACAATCCAAAGAAGAAAAAAATCAACACTTAACGTATTGAGTGATCATTTCCTTTATTTTTTTTAGCGCATCTAGGATGTTCCACTAACCAAGTCAATTGTTCTAACTAGGCTAGCCACCGTAGTATACAAACCAAAATGCAAGGTTAGTATACATCGGAATTTATCTAGCTAGCTTCCCCTGGAATTTATCAATTTTTTAATCCAAAATTCAATTTGCAAATTTAATAAGCATGGTAAATATTTTAAGCATTAGCTAGAAAGGAGAAACAAGTACAAACTGTCACAATTAATTAGCAGAATCATACGTCCAGCGTATCAATACTTACAGGAGACACTACCATATATCACGAGAAACTACACTTCAAATGCGTCAAGTTGTTAAAGTTCAGAGCTTCTTTGTAGATCCCACAAGTGGTCCTCTCACCCAGATACCCATCTACATATTCAATGTCTGTAGCAACAACATTTCAACTACTAGACCTAAAAACCTGACAGCCTCTAATATAGCTTGGAGCCTTGGACATGAGATTCGGTAATTAAATTTGTTGGGTAGTTTAACAACCACACACTTTCATCAAATGTAGCAATTCCCAAACATGTTCACAGCTAATGGAAGACAAAGCCAAAGATCAAAAAGGAACCATCAAGTAAAGCTCAGTTAAAACATAACTGCAGGTTCCACTACATGCACAACTCAACAGATAAATCCCAACGAATCAACAGCCAGATCAAATTTTACTACAACCTGCCCTGGTGGGATTCAACAATCTGCGGAATAATTTTCCCATCTAATAGGATCTGTTTCTTCACTCTGACTTCGGTCCCTTTCTTCAATATAAACCTTGCCTGTGTTTTATGATGATCTACTGCAAGTGCTTCTGGCTGCTCTGATGAAACCTCATCAAGGAATTCATCTGCTACATCTCCATCTTCATCCATCCTGAGACGCTTTGCATACCAACCCAGACCCTGATGAAGAGAAACACAAAAACCCAGAAGTATGAAACATCTGCTGGGAGTAAATTACTTGACAACGGAAAATTTATCTGACCATGCAACTCCCAAACATAATTAATATAACTATACATCAGATTCAGAGGTAACAGTGCAAAAAGAATCATTGCAAATTGCATTAACAACAACGGGTTGTTGACATCCACTGCACTTAATAGAAAAAGGTTAGCTATGGAGACTAAAAAAGAAAAAAATGTAAAAGGCATAACCATAAGGTCATGAATGCCCCATAACTCTACTTAGCAACTATGTCTCCCCCCCCCTTTTTCATCTATCATTGATTGGAGTCTTGTTGCCTTAACTTCAAATTGTTTAATTTTCCTAACATGTATATACATAATACCAAAGGTCATGACTGTACATACAAAAGTTATCCACCAAAGAGTTAGGCACCAAAAAAGCTATAATGAGAATTATTGGTCATGAAACAAGGACAAGGCCCACAGATTAAGAACAGAACAGACTTGAGAACTATTTTTGAAACAAGATATGATACAGAGCAAGCCATCTAAAAATTTAGATTACCAATTCAAGTTTTACATAATCCCCTAGCATGTTTAGATAACTATCAGAATTGATTTTGGAATTCAAAATCATGGTGAAAAATTGAAAGGTAGAAGCAAGTCAGCAACTATTTGTTCCTTTGGCTTTCAATGTGGTTTTGAAAATGATTTTGTGAAAATTGAAACTTATCCAAGCATGCTATCATCCTCTTCATTTTGGGTTGAGGAATGTTAAGTTCACCCATCCATGTACTCTGAAGGAGGGAAATAGACAGCAGATTAAACTTTTACACTCAACATAGATGAACTAATTCCAGTAGACAAGCATGCACTCACACCCGTCCACAATGTTATGAGATCTCCAACCTCATTTTGCAATGTTAATGTCAAAGTCAATACAAATAACGCCAAATTTTTCCTATTTCATTCATGTGCTTACAAAAGGTTCACTAAAGCACCCTCAAAAAACTAGAAACAAAAGACTTACTAGTTCAGTTACTTGTGCAAAATGAAGAAAATAATGACAAAAACTGTTATCCACATTGGCATTGCAACATTAGATTGTGTGATAACTGTCTACAATTTTTCTTATGAAAGAAAAATGAAAAAATATATATGATAAACACCTAGAAGTCAAGAGCATGTTTGAGCTCTAGAGGTGGGAACTGCAAGAGAAAACCAATGGAAGAGCTGTATGATCTTCACGAACACGAACATTATAAGATACTATTTTCTAAGTATGGTTGGAGTTCCAAAATGCTTACAACTGTAGTGTATGAGCATACACAATGACTCGACACAGGAACAATAGACTCGTGTTATATAGAATCCTAAAAATAGAATTAAAAAGGAGGATAAAAAATAGTATTAGCCTCTGCACAGTATCAACCATTCACAAGGGCCTTGATGCCCCAAATGCACAAAAGCAAGCACATAACTTTTTCTTTTCCTTCCTTTACCATATCCGTGCATTCGTGCTAGATTAAATCCATTTTCTGTAAAGTTAAACTAAGTATAAAAATAAAATAAAAAAAGAGTCAAAAATCAGAAATGGCATATAAGATCCACAAAAAAGAGTGCGTGCAAATAAACCTCCAGTGTCATATGGCAAAGGAAAGAGAATATTTGAACGGATTGAAGTAGAAAACATCTAAGCAATTAGTTTGTCGCTAAGATGAAGTGAAACGGTAGTGAAATTTTAGGTTTCCGAAATGAAATTAAAGGGTTGTAAAAGAGAAAGTAATTAGAAATTGTAAATGATGAGAAAGGAAGGACCTGAAGTCCGCCGTCGCAGGATGTAGAGGGAGTGAGAACGGGACCGAGGTGGGGGCGATCGACGATGACTTGGGCAGGGACACTAAAGCCTTTACGAGAATGACCGGCTTCTCTGACCCGATACGGTGTCGTAGCCTCGTCCTTGGAATCGTGTTCGTGGTTTCCAAACCCTAGAAATCCGGCCATCCTTTTGAACAATCTCTTGGCTGAGAGGGAAGCAGAAAACGACATCGTGTTGGACGACGCAGCGGAGCACTGAACAGGTCAAGTCAAGGATCCCACTGAACGCTTTTCCTTTTCTTTTCTTTGCATCAGGCAGCTGTTATTGCACGGAAACTCATAAACCACGCCACGCTATATATATATATATAACTAACCAACCAATCCACTCTCATACACCATTCCACGTCCACTTCTGTTACATCCCTCCATTTTCTCTTCTTTTTTCTATTCTTAAATGCTCATTTCTAACACAACCTCTCCGTTACAATTTATTCAAATTTACCAAAACTTGTGAATTCTATATCTTATTTATGTTCCTTTTTTCTAATTTTCTGTAAATTCTAACTAATAAAACATTATGTTCTTAAACAGTCCACCGGCTTCTTTTTTATTTTTTATGTTTTATTAATAATTATTATAATGATAAAGCTTATTTATAATTATAATTATTATTATAAACTTGTCTTGTATTTTTACGATTAAAAAGAAATTATTTTTTACTATCAATTAAGAGATATTCTCAATACAAGTAAAAAAATTATAAAGCTTATTTTTTATTATTATATTTTTTTCGTTATTACTGTTTAAATATTATGTTTTTATTACTCTGATATTTTTATAGTAGTTTGTTATTATTATTTTTGTTAGAATTATTATCATCTGAATTTATTATTTTTGGTTAGTATTACCCTGACATTTTTATTACTATTTTTTTTATATCAAGAGATATAATATTTAATTTTACTTATAATATTATTATTTGACTATTATGTTATATTGGAATACTATTTGAGTATATATGATCTCATTCCTTCAATATAATTATAAGCATATAAAGGGTGATTTTTTTTTGGTTCCCCGTATAAAGATTTTTACTATGTATTTTTAACTATTAAACTTTATATACTATGTAGAATGGAATGGAACGTTTGGACTTGGCAGAAGAAACTTCCACAGAAATATGCCTAATGGCATGGGAATGGGAATATTTTAAAAATCTAATCCTTATATTAAAGAAAATGTTAGTGTGACAATTCACTTCCTTGTATAGTTGCATTAATATTCATAGAAAAATGTGTATTTCAAACTTACCGTACATTTGAAAGCATGTTTGGTACATTAATATTCAAGATGAATGATTTTTAATATTAGTAATGTTAGGCAAGGTAATTTTAAGAAAGAAAAAGATATAGAACGTATCTCACCACTATTAGTTTGTTTACAGTAATTTATTTTAAAATATTTTTAAAAAAAAGAAAAGAAATTTTCATAAATTAAAATTATTTTATACATGAATTAAAATTCATCTTCTAAAAAAATTATATAAAAAAATTTTACAAATTAACTCATACATAAATTAATTTTAATTTATAAAAAAATCATGTTTAATAAGTCAAAGAATAAGTTTATCCAAACAATGTGAATATTAAAATCAAGATTCCAGAAGAAAATTTCATTATTACTTATCGTAACTTTATCTTATCTTAAAGAGGATTTTTTCCCTCGAAGCAACGAATCCATCACCATTGATGACTAGTGTTTAACGAGTAACCATATAATTATATATAAAAAGTAGTCTCCAACATTTATCATTTCAGGAAGGAGCTTCAGTATAGATAAACGCCAACGTGAAGTATCACAAAAATTACAGAATGCACCACTCAATAAAAATTATCATTAAATTAAAATACAATGTGTACAAGGGAGATAGGATCAATTAAAAGTTTCCATTAACAAGCCGGCCTTGAAATAAAAAAAATACTCAACAGATTTTTCACGACCACAATCATTTTGACAGTACACTATATGATTAGGGACGCCTCAACTTAACAAGAAACTCTGCCATAACTGGATAACTACATAGAAAGGCGCCTTTAATAATTTGGAATTGCTTCAATCTCCATCCATTAATCCTGACGTTTCCTCATGTGTCGCCTAGCCTAGCACCTTATCTCGTATGATCCCGCTTTTGTAATATAACGAACCCACTCAACGGTGTTGTATCCACTCTTTTCCCACACCTTCAGAGAGTAAATTATAAAAACCACTTGAGTTCTAAAAAAATGTTAAGGTGATGATATTTCAATTTTCAAAACAAAACAAAAGCCTTGTAAGTCATGAAAGATACCTTTAGAAAACGAACACGTAAGCCAGATGCCGTAAACATGGGAACCTGCATTAAGAAATAAAAGATTAGTACATCAAGCTACTACATAGAAACCGAGAGTTTGGACGGTGAGTCTCGACAGAAGAATCTGATACATTACATCAGAAGTTTTGCTCGCAGCATAGGGCCAATATCCACTAAACTTACCCAAAACGAAAAAGAAAAGTTTTAAAAAATTAATTTTGTCGAGAGAAAAGGAAAAGACCGTGTCATTGCCCTAGTCCGATAACTGAACTGAATATATATTAATATAACTAGATAATCCTAATTTCCATAATTCACATATATACAACAAAGCTGGACATTAAGCTGGATTAATTACATATCCAATCACTTTCACGAATAAGCTTTCACAAATACTTTTAAGGCAATCAGGATGTTCCAGCCATTTTCATGAAGTTTGTTAAAGCAACTGATAACAAACCTGAAACTCCATCTGAATTGGCGGTCTAGTCCAAGATTTCTTTTCTGTCATCGTGGAAATAAGTTCAATTTCTGCACTCAAGGTTGGCTCCGTTTGCCCAGGAAATTTTCTTATTCTGCAAATTAAGAACAGAGTTGGATATTAGTACTGAAAACCACATTAATCGGTACCCTAACAACTTAAATTAAAATAAAAAAAGTGGGAATCCTATCATACAATAATAATGTAAAACAACATATTTCACCCATGATTACTAAAATATAAAACTATAAAGTAAAAAAGCATGCAGATTTATGTTTTCACTGGGCTACTTATTATGTTACCCAAGATGCTGAGTTAGGGTCTGAAAACCACTTTCAATAACTCTATGTTTCACATAGTAATCATAATAAAGTGAGACTCTTACTTCCAAACCAAACAATCAATAGATGCATTATATTTTGCACGGCCAGATGTGACTGTAAAACTTGTTTTTGCAGTTTGTTTTGGCACAGGAATTTTGACCACAACCCCTAGTGCAAACATCTTTGCACCAAAGACACTCTTTACCTGAAAAACATGTTAATAAATAAATAAAATGAATGGGGGATAGATGACCTTCAATTCAATAGATTTGACCTTGAACATGAAAACTTTTATACCTTAACATTTATTTCCATCCGTGTTCGACCAAGTTCCTTGATGGTTGGCAATACTTTGAAGGGAAGATTAACGCCCTCAGTGATTCGATATCTACCAATATAAAATAATATTAGCAGATATCAGACAAAACCAATGGCCATTTTGGCACCGTTAAGAATTCACCTGATCCTATATCACTTGTGATTTTATAATACCAAGTGATGCTAAATGGTAAAATAGACTTCTTGGAGCAACTAAATATCCTTTGAATTTCATGATGAGCTAATGCTGTGCAGAAGATGAGAATCACTTCAATGCCACAAAAAATATGAAAGGAAGAAAGTAATCTAACAACTAAGGGTTTCTAAATAAGTGAAACTAGGATAATAGGAAACTGCAAATGGCATGAATATGTGATAATAATACATTTCCATAAAAATATTTGGTAATAGCAAACAGGTTAAATCTGTAGGAAAGGCAAGGAAAACTTAATCAACTGAAGAAATGGATACTTGCAAAAAAGATTTCAGATGCATCCCTTGACTTAGCTCCTTGGTAATAAACAGAAGTGGATTATGAAAATTGGGCAGTTGTAAGCAATCTGAACCTAAGCACAATTAGCCTCCAATGTTTCTGTTGGTGGCCTATTGGGGTGTCATACAAGGAATAAAGAACTTTCATAGAAAGCTTAAACCATAACATAGAGATGCCAATAATCAATTGTCCTAATCAAGTGCCCAGTAGAAAAACCAAAAAGGAGAGATTTTGAAGTAGTTAATCGAGAACAAAAAGGGCAAAGGGAAGGAACCACAAAGGTGCAAACCCATCTACCCACCACTCACTTTTTCCACCAAAGCATGCATGTAGTAAGCTTGCAGTAGGTTCACAAAATTTAATATAACATGAGATATAATGAAAAGGAAAGAGCTTACTTCATTAGTTCAAATTCTCCATCAGGTGGCACAAAACTAACTGTCTTCTCTGAGTTGAACCTTGTCAAATTTACACATTGATGGAAAGTGACATCATCAAGCTCAATAGTTTTACCACTGCAAAATAGATTTTGTTGGCAATAGAAAACAATATTACTATGCAAAGCAAATAAAGCATAAGGATGAACTATCCTCCCAGTACTACACACAAAACAGACTAAATTTTACCTGGGGGGTAGACAAGTAAACACATAATTCTCTATGATAATGTAACAGGGCAAACAAACACAAGTTTCCAATGACAATATCAAAGGAAAATACCATTTGAAGGGGATATCCAAATGAAGACTACCTTTTAGTAGGACGAGATTTAAGTTGTGACTCTTTCTCAAGGCCAATCTTGTCATTCAAACCCAACTTCAAATCAGGCATTCCAGAAAGAAAGCACTTCATAAGAATCTTCCCCGTAACATCACAGCGTAGAACAACACCTAAAATCATAACAATCAGCAGGCAATCAAGCAGACATCAAGGTGGAGACAACGAAAATTCGTGACCTACCTTTTGAAGACATAAGAAGATTCACGCTCTCCACAATATCCAAGAAGACCTGCAATGGATCCATGTTGTAAACTTGCATTAGTAAGGTAATAATGCTAAAGAATGAAAGTATGATAGTACACAACTCACCTCATTCTTTTTGTATACAAGACCTTCTCTCCGCCAACCAACAGCACCAGTAACTTGTAAAGTCGCATTTGGAACAGGTCTATCTGAGGGCTGTATCCCCCGGGCATTGCACATGGCACAAGATGAATTAAAGGATTTAGTGAAATATTCAAACAACACAACATATTAAGAAATGTAAACTCAAAACAAAAAACACAAATGGACACACAGGTAACACATGCACACACACAGCCACTAACTTGTGAAGTCACAATTTGAACAGGTCTATCTGCGGTGGGCTGTTCCCCCTCTACTCCCTCCCACAAAATGATATTAGGTATTTTCATATATTTATGCAATTATATATATTCTATTCTCCAAGATTCCTTTTCCTAACTTTTGTCATGTGAATGTGATCCATGTTTCAGTTTGATCAAGTCCGCACCAATGTACTTCAATGTATTTACAATAGCATGTGCAGACTGACCTTGGATGAAAATGGGGAACGCACTCCTTCCTGAGTGATATAAAGCTTTAAGATTTCAGGTGAAAGATTTTGAGGATAACCAAAGTCCATGATTTCTGCAAATGTGTAAATATTTATCATAAACCCATTCAAATTCAAATGATAAATATTTTTCTGTCATGTGAACGCTATTTGGTCATTTATAATTACGCAAAGTTTAAATTGGCAAAACATATTTGTTACAACCTGTTGACAGAAAAGACAGATGCACAACAGTTATCAAGCAAGTGCACTGTTGCAGTTTCACATATGCATGCATAAGAAACCAGCCACTTCTGTTACACTTCACTAGCAAAGCCCTAGTTTACTACCTGTCATAACCATGGTAGTTCCTTCAAATTCTTAAGGGTATATGGAATTATAACTATTTGGCAAGCTACTTTTACTCATATAATATAGAGCTTGCAAGAGGCACAAAAATTGCGACAAACAAATTCAATTCTTCCCCTCGATAGCCTCAAGGTTTTTTGTCACCATAAATAAGTCTTTAGTTTAGAAGAAGATTCTTTATGTTTTTCCCCCAGTGAAAACCCAGTCACATAAATTATGTCATGACTTGTGTATTTGTATTTAATATTTCCAGAAAATTAAAATCATAAATATTTTGTAATGTACATAGTCATACTCTTGCATCTCCCTCTGCAGTGTAGATACTCACTTTCATGGGTAACCCCTCACTTAAACTTTGGACAGAAATATGAACTTATCCAGAAATTACTCCTCTAACTAATGACAGTATATAAAATTATAGGAAACTAAAACCCTTGCACTGACTTTCAGCATTAGCATGCATTACAGATCAACATCAAAATTGAACGAATTTAATTAATCACCACTTAATTACATACCATCTAGGAGTTCATAAATGAGTACAAAATTATTGCGAATTGCATCCTCGTCAAAGGCACCGCCAAAATATGATTTGAAAAGTGCAACAGCCTGCAAAGAGGACATATTATCAGTCATTATCATTTATATAACCATATGTAAATGTTAAATTATAATCAAATATCAAGTATTGGAAGACAGAAAGCAATGCACAAGCAACAAAGACAGCAAGGCCTTCATCTCAGAGTTGAGGAAGGATGGAATAGAATAAAACTAAAGCCCGTATTGTGCATCATAATTTAACCGACCATGCCAGACATCGTCAGATAAGTGGCAGTGACAGCAAGATGTTAAATACCTCAACAACAAACTTGAAAGCGCAAGCTACATTAGCATTGCTGCTGACAACAATCACGATGTAAACATTGCTGATCCTCATGTAAAAGAAAGAGCAGCCACCAATCTGCCTCACAGGACAAGTACCAAGTTCTTTTGTTTGCATTATATGTGTCCGAAAAGCATCCACCATATTTCCCCTGCAAAGCTACGAATTAGAAGACACAATATTGCTCCCCATGAAATCATAAATAAACTTCCAACAAGTTCCAGGGTTTCAACAAGGAGCACTCCAAAAGCAAAAACTCCTTAATCCTTATCACTATTCGTTAGCCCTAGCAGCATGACAAGGAAATCTTCGGCGCATAGCAAGAATTTTCTTGAAAATTGAAACCGTTATGTCACTATACATAGGCTTCGATTCAAACATGCTTAATTGTTTTCCTACAATCAACCAGAACGAGCCTAGCATGTAAAAGACGAACAAGTACAGCTTATTTTCCAGAATTCGAGTTCGTTAAATACAAAAGATGATGAGAGTAAAATTAGGTCATAGAACATTTAAAAGAGCAAACAACAGAAACAGTTATTTTTTTTCATTTCATTTTCGTGGTTAAAGATCTCCACTAAGCAGCAACGTAGAGATGAGTTGGAGAAAGAATGAAAAAAGGAAGAGATGCTACCCAACATCATCCCGGTAGAGGCGATTGATGAGAACGTCTCCGCGGAGGTTTAAGAAGTATATGGCGGAAGCAGCCACCGGCATCTCCGATCCAGTGTGTCGACTTCCAAATTCTCCGACGAAGAATCTTCCAGAAGAAGAGTAACTTGATACGCCGTAGATCTGTAGCTCGGAGGAGGAGCAAACAAACGTCGTCGACGGAGAAGAGACGAAGCGCAACAAAATGAGAAACGTTCTGCGTATTTGGCACACCAACACCGCAACCCCCGACCCCGTTCAGCAATGAGCAAAGCACTTTGACGGCACGTGCATCTCCCGTGAGTTTTTTTAGTGATGATTTTTTTTTTTTAATTTAAAGCTTAAATATAAATTTAGTTAAAAAAAAATTATTTGATTTTAGTCTTTTAATTTTTCTTTCAGTTTTTTTAGTAATTTTTCTTTTGATTATTTTTTCTATAGAGTAAAATAATGATATAACATATATATTTGTCAGATTATCTAATAGGAATATAATTATTTTTGTCTAATAATATTTTAAATTTCTTGTATATCAATTTGACGTATTTAATTATTTTAAATAAATAAAAATTTAAAAACATAATTATTTTAAAAAATATATATATAATCATTTTATTATATTCATTTTTATGATATGATAAATAATTAGACTATTAAATATCAAAGTCATCATGATAATTTTATGTTATTATTTGATAATATGAATTAAAATTAAAAATAAAATAAAATATCAAATTCAATTTTGTTTAAATAACTAAAATAAAAAAAATTATATATTTTTTTATTAAATTGATATTTAAACATTAATTTAATTATAAATAAAGTATACCGTGTTATATATAAATTTGGTTAAAATATATGAATGGTCTATTGATTTATTTATTTATTTTAAAATTTGTTCGTAATTTTTAAAAATTATAAATTAAAATTTTTATTTAATTAATTAACGATACATTAGTTATTTATATAAAACTTGTCATCTTTGATTTTTACGTACAAGTTTTAAAAAAAATATTCAAAATATGAAATTTATTTTATTATATTTTTTTTATGATAACTACAAGATCCAACCAATATTAAAACTATAAAAAATATATAAAATTGGTAAAAATAGCATGAAGAGTGAGTTTCATAAAAAATTGAAAACTGGAAACGAGACTTGCTTCTCGTGGATTCATTTTTTTAACTGATTTTTATATTATTTATGGATGACTCTTTTTGTTGAGAACAACAGTTGATTCTTATATTTTTCATACAGGTGAGCTTAATGAAACACGATTTACATTTTGAATCAATTAAAAAAAATTCATAATTATGTCCATAAATAAAAAAACGACAACTTTTACGGAAGAATTATTTTTTTATTAATTAAATAAGATGCCGTTAAATAATTTTTAAAGTTTAGAAGATCAATGTAAAAAAAATGATATGAATAAATCATTTGTATGTTTTAGATTATAATTTTTTTTTATATTTTTATCTAATTATAAATTTTCAAGTATTAAATAGTTGAAAAATATTTCTTAAAAAAACTTGAAATAAGAGTTTTATTATTTGTTATTGTTCTATTCAATTTAGCATTGTTGTTTCTTGTGAAAAATACAGGTAGTTTGCATAAAAAAAATGTACGATAGGAATTTTAAAATTTTATAAAAAATAATGTAAATAATTTATTTAATTTAAACTAATAAATAATTTGGTAAAATAATTGTTATCATTTATTTATAAATTATTACATATGATAAATTTATTGACTTTTGTAATAGATATTTACAAATTTATATTTATAATAATTTCTAATTAGCTGAGAATATATAAATCTTTGTAGTGACAGTTAACAAAAATTGAACTTTAATTTAAAATTTTTATTTAAAGTGACTTGTAATTTATTATTGGTGTAAATATTTTATATTGATAATATATCAAAATAAATTTATTTTTTTAT
>JAMLFT010008966.1:0-13165 GCA_026544285.1 Pachyrhizus erosus | reverse complement strand
TTAGTTTTTTTTACCAATTTTTAGCAGTTTAAATATTTGCAACGATTTTTAATTACAAAAAAATATTTTAAATGAAAATATAATTTTAATTTTTTTGTGAGTTTTACATCTGACATCATTGAATTTTTTGATAAGATTTATTGTAAATAATTTAAACACAATACAAAAATGTTCATAATAGTATTAAAATAATCTTTTAACTTATAAAAAAAATTAAATATGTTTTTATTCTTTAAATTTTGTTCTATTTTTTTAGTATTTCTAAATTAGAATTATATTTTTTAGTTCTTTAAATTTAGAAAATGTTTTTTTAAGTTCTTGATAATTTTTGACGGTTTAAATATTTGAACAATTTTTAATTAAACAAAAACTAAAAAATATATTTTAAGAATTTAAAGGTTTAAAAAATACATGTTTTAATTTTAAAGATTAAAAAGGATATATTTTTAAAGTTTTGAAACTAAAAATATATATATGTCTAAAAAAATTAGCCTGCTCTGATGATGAAAATAGTGGCATCCATCATATATCTCATGCTTAAAAATTAGTTTTTTATTTAAATCCCAAAAGCCTATAACTAGAAAAATAACATAACCAGCTTCTTTAGTAGTGTCTGATTGTTCTTCAAAGCATACATACTTAACTTGGCTCAATTTTTTTAGATATGCATCTGAAAGTACCATAGATGCCTGTAAATGGGCGTATAAAGATGCTACGGAAGGTTCAGTACTAAATGGTAAGCTTTAAGAGCTGAGATAGCTAAGACAATTTTATTTTACATTTTCTCACTATACTTTGAAAATTACACTGCAGATGATTACTTCCTGACACGTTTACCAATTGTCAATTTGCGGCTAGCTCAAGCAGGAGTTCGATTGGCTGCTATTCTTAATCGTGTTTTTGACAAAAAGTTGGCAATGTCGATGTAGTTTATTGAAAGTCGACAATTTTCTTAATGAAAATGAATAAAATGCCGACTAATTTGTAAGCTTAACTGCTCTAGGCAGTGATTTGAATAAAAATATTTATGTAATCGATAAAAGAAAATGAAATCGGCTAGTGAAGTCTGTAGTATGCAGCAAGTGATGAGGAGTATGAATAATAATTTCCAATGCTTCACAGATCAGTTTTTATTTTTATTTTTTTCTATCAGATAGTCAGTTTTTATTATTAAGAGGGATATTATTATACCAAATAAAAGAGAAAAATTAAATATATTTTTAATCCTTTAAATTTAGGATTTATTTTATTTATTCTCTTAAATTAAAGTTTGTATTTTTTAGTCATTAAATTTGCTAACTGTTTTTTTAGTCCATCCTAACCGATTATTACTAGTTTAGAAAATGGAATGACCATATAACTGTTAAAAAGGGAATAATCATATTTGACTATGTTGTCCACAAGTGAACTAAACTTTCTAAAAGCATCAATCGTGGAACACCAAATCCTGTTAAAACATTATCATTAATTTCTTGAACTAGTCTTGCACAAGGATGGGTGTAGCCAAACTCCCACAGAAGAGTAGTACTACGCACGAGATCATCAATCTGAATGATAATTCTCGAGAACTGTGTCTTTTTTAAGCCAAATGAATTTATTAATGAGTTGTAACCAATCTAAAACTAAGTATGCTAGAGACTAAGAACAAAAGATGACTTGTTGCAACCCCGTAAAGACCAAAACACCTGCCTAATATAAACAACAAAGACTACACTTCCAATTCTGTTAAATTTATGAGTTGATAGAAGTAGCCAATGTTATGCTTGTTAATCTTAAAAATAGGTCAAATACTATGTTAGTGGATTGCTAATATCTAGTGACTTAATTAGTGATATAGTGACTTAGTGAATATACTAAGCAGTTAAAATCTATGTCTATATATATGTGCTTTGAATTCAATAAAGATATACTTCACATCAGTTGTTCATCTCCTAAACAATATTTTCTTCAAATTGGTATAAGCTCTATATATGTTCTTGAGGGACCTGAGAGGTTAGTGAGGAAATACCTAAACACCAACCCAATATGACTTCTGAGAATTCTAATAGCACTCCTGTACCAAAATTCACAAGCTTAAGTTATCAACTATGGACAACGAAGATGAAAATACACCTTCAAGCAGAAGATCTTTGGGATATCATTGAAGAAGGATTTGTGCCAGAGTTGCTAGAAATTCAACTTTAGCTTAAATGAAGACTCACAAGGAAAACAAAACAAAGATGTACAAGGAAATGTCAGCTTTGATTTTAGTTGTTTCCAAGTCTATATTCACCAAATTTATGAATTTGATGTTGGCCAAAGAGATATGGGATTATTTACAGAAGGAATATCATGAAGATGACAAAACCAAGTGCATTCAAATTCTGAACTTGTGTAGAGAATTTGAAGTGCAGCAAATGAATGAAGCAGAAGTTGTTAAGGAATATGCTGACAGACTTGAAGAGATTGTAAACAAGGTTAAGATGCTTGGTGAAGATGTGTCTAACAAGAGAATTATGGAGAAACTTAATAGAAAGATATGAAGCAAAAATTTCTTCTTTTGAAGAAAATAAAGATCTAGCCAATATGTTAGTTACTCAATTTGTGAGTTCCTTACAAGCCCAAGAGCAGCGAAGGATCATTAGGCAAGGAAAAGTAGTTGAATGTGCATTGCTTGCTACTACATAATCCAAGAAAGAAGTCAAGGATTAGAAGAGGAAAATATTTCAAAATAATCACAACAAAAAATATATTGAAGGTTTTAGCAAGAAAGGTTCATTTCTTAAATGCCAATACTACAAGAGGAGAAGTCATCCAGAAGCAAGGTGCTGGTGGAGACCTGATAGAAAGTGCAACAAGTGCAATTAGATGGGGCACATCTTGAAAGTCCACAAGAAGCAACAAATCAATGAAGTTAATGTTGTTGATCATGAGGAGGAGGAACAATTGTTTATTGCAACATGTTATTACAACACTAATCCAGGAGACAATTAGTTGATTGACAATGGTTGTACTAATCACATGACTTTTGATGCAAGTTTATTTAAGGATCTAGATGACAATTTTCGTACCAAGGTGAAGGTTGGAAATGATCAATACATAGCATTTAAAGGAAAAGGCACAGTGTTTATCAAAACTGTTTCAGGTACAAAACTAATTACTGATGTACTTTATGTACCAGAGATAGATCAAAACTTGTTTAGTGTTGGACAACTACTTGAGAAGGATTATTTTGTATCATTCAAAGACAAGGGGTATGTAGTTAGTGATGCAAATGGTCAGGAAGTTATTAGTGTTGAGATGAAAGACAAAAGTTTCTCCTTAAATTTGCAAAGTAAAGGGCATGCTGTTTTTCGAGCAAAGATGAGTGATGCTAAATTATGGCATGAAAGGTTAGGCCATTTTCATAAGAAAGGTATTGAGCTCCTACAATAAATTTTTTTTTCTTGTGGATTGCTATGTTTTGACTATCATGATATATGCTACAAAGGATGTCAATTTAACAAGAAAGTGAGGAAGCCATTTTCTACTCTATGATTTATCAGTCGTTCAAACTCTTAACTAGATTCCTTACACAAGTTGGGCTTTTACCCCTTTCTGATATTCAAGTCTTTTGATAAGTTATGAATACACAAAACTCCACCATTCACACTTAGATCCATCGCCGTCAAGAAGCTTCATATGTAATGACCTAATTTCTCTACTAGATTATATATATATATATATATATATATATTCATAAGGAAGAACATAAATTTTATAACTGATAAAACTTTCATTAAGTGATAAGATTCATCATACAATTCTACTTTAACATGTTTCATTGTCGTTACACCATAAAAGGGAAAATGAACTCTTCTTTCTTTTTCTTTAGTAGGAATATTCTGATGGATCTTTTTCTTCCGATGATTCTTCCTTTGTGGATGGCCTGGAAGTGTTGACAAGTGTTGAGGTAGATGGCTGATTGGGATTGGATTGTTGCTTGTATCGGGGATGTGATGGAATTCTTGGTGAGTAGTCAGAAAATCTAGGTGGTGTTGTTTAAGTTAAGATTATAGGAAGATTAATTTGTTCGGGTGAAGTAGATGAAAAAAGGTCAGAAGGAACGAAGGTAAAATGAACAAATCCTAAATAAGTGTCAAGTTGGTATAATAGGTCTCTGGTCCATCTTTCGCAAAGTAGCATGATGGATAGGTGGAATAAAGGACAAAAATCGTTAGACCTCCTCTCTTGAAAAATTTGAGATATGTAGGAGTGAGTCACCAATTCTTCATCAAACACAAACAATGGTGTACTTGTTAAATGTTGATGTTTACTCTCACCTCAACGTTACATTTCCTAGTTACTACTAGCACATTAGGGCCCTTTGTTGCCTCTTTTCTACTAACTCCGAAAGACTTATGCAAAATGTATCATTCACTCTGTGATTTCAATTTTGGATGACAATCAAGAGTACATATTCTGATATGGTACAATGACTCAGGTACTCTCTACTGATATTGGTAATGCTCTACGATGTCGGGGTTGCCAAACTGGCTTAGTGTAACCCTCTTTTTAGAACGGTCCACAAACTTAGCACCTTTACACCCCCAAGGACTTCCACAGTCTGCGTACATTCCTTAGGTACCTACTGTAGTCGATCCATTACATTTCTCCAATCTTGTATCTCGTACAAATTACTATTAACGACTACTTCCTGTATTCTTTTGATCAAGTCTCCAAGTACAAGATCTAACTCACATTCTCTAATGTAAAATCCTATCTTATGTTAAACATTCCATTCATAATAATATCAATTTTCCAATTTATCAATTATCTTAGCTCTTTCTATCTAGAAATCATTATATGGGAGAGATCATTACGTCACGTAGACTTATTGAACTTATCGCAGTCTTTTATCTACTATCCTAGGGTTTATCATTCAAAATTTGTCCCTTAAATATAGATATAGAACACTTTTCAATCAAACAGATTATGATAAATAGTAACAATAATATTAATTATAGAATATACATAATTGTTAAGAGGAATTTTTGTTCTAATGGAATATATATAAAAATGTTAATAGAGAAATTATTTTGTAATTAGAAAGCTTCATTATTTATGACTATTTTTATCCAATTATACTATAAAAGGGTATTTTAGTAATATCACTTTTATTTTATAATTTAAACTTGTAAATTTCTTTACATGTCATAAATAATTAGTAGTTAATAGCTTTTTAGGATAGAATGATATACTGTAACGACAGTTTGGTAATTTTTCATTAAGAAGGGCATTTTGGTAATTTTACACTAAGAAGGGAATTTTGTTAATTTTTATCCTTCTAAATTTTATTTTTAATTTGACATCCCATACTAAAATAATTTCCTATGGATATATATCCAATTGACTCAAGAAAATTGCTTAAAACTTCAAAGTTTTAGAAGAAACAAGCTAGGTGTCATCACCTTGGACTTTGTCATAGGTCCATTTTCCTTTTAGGGGTAGGATTGTCAAATGAAATAGTGGTTGGAATTCATCAGCCATGTTGAGTATGAAAAGATAGGGGGGTGTAGGAGTGACTCATCAATCCTTTACACACAAATACAATAGAGGGTGGTCTATCTAAGTAGTCTATCACTTCACCGTTCGTGTCTAATTAGGATTTCTATTCACTTTAGGGCCCTTCGTAGCCTCCATTACTACTAATTTCTGGAGGACTTACACGAGCGTATCATAAATGATCCAATTTTCACCTTTGGTTGACAATCAAAAGTACATATCTTGTCTGGTACTTGATTTAGGATACTCTCAATCGAATCCTAGTAATGTTCCACTTTGTCGGGGATGTCAAGCTAGTTCTCTAACAGCCTCTTTACTCTGAGCGATTCACAACTTGACACATTATCTACCCCCAAGGTCTCATGAGAGCTTATGTATATTCCTTAAGTACCTTCTATAGTCAATCATTGCCTCCTCCATCTTAAATTCTCACTGGTTAAGGTTTTTTGTTTAATCGTCCTCCCTTATTTTATTTATCATCTCTATTGCTTCATATTATGTTCGTACTGATCTCAACTTCAGGTATCCATAATCAATCATTCATCTCTATGTCATAATGACTCTAGTTTGTATCATATTGTCTAAGTATATCTCAATTCATCATCTATCCTAGAGTTACTCAGGGTTTACTGTCACTGATGGATAATCATCAAGTATATCTGCCTTCCATTCATGGTGGAGGTATGAACTTACATGTATGTTATCAATCTAATACATTTTTAAATGCATAAATGATAATTGCAGCAGTCAATCTTACATATTGTATTCAAATAATAGGGCAGGGGCAAAACGGTCATTTGTACCATTTCCTTTACATTTGCTCCTTGTTTGGTAGCACCATCGCTTTTTCTCTGCCTCATAGTGCCCTTATTTTACTTCGCATTGTTTCTCCTTAACTTTGTGGTTATGGCATGCATGTTCCTCATTCTATTATCGTAATCATTACATGAGTTTCGTTAGTTGTTGTAAAAGTGACTTGTCACTTCTATTAGCTTTATTTATATTGTTTTCCTTATTTTTATGGTATTTCATGACTCTTGATTGCCATCAAGTTCTTAGTGAGTGGTGGTCATTAGGAAAAACATTTTTAGAGATCCCACAAGCGGTGTTACATGTTAATACTAGAGAACACCACCCACTAAATAGTCTTAGATCCTAAGAGGGAGTCAAGAAGCCCCAACGACAAGAAATTAGTAAAAGATGATAATCTAGGTGTAATTAGAAGGGGAATACACCCATTTATACATTAATGCTCTCTAACAATAAGGGTACCAGATGATAATGGTGCTAGTCCACTCTTTGACACAATGGGTGGCAATGCCTTATTGTGCCATTGTTAGGTGCCTTTGTAGTGGCACTTGCAACTAACATGTTAAAAAGTAATGTGCCTTTTGTAGTTACCATGCATCTATGCTCGCATCTTTAACATGTGAGAAGATACTATAGTTGGTTCAATCATACATTAAATATATTTTTTATAACCACCATAGTTAGTGTCTTTTCCTATTTTTGGGACCTCAAGCTTGGTATCCTCACATGTTTTGATCTTGAGGACAAACTATAG
This sequence comes from Pachyrhizus erosus, assembly GCA_026544285.1. Classification (NCBI taxonomy): domain Eukaryota; kingdom Viridiplantae; phylum Streptophyta; class Magnoliopsida; order Fabales; family Fabaceae; genus Pachyrhizus; species Pachyrhizus erosus. The sequence continues at coordinate 6,078 of JAMLFT010008966.1, read as the reverse complement.
GACTAATCATTGGTTTGGGACTTAATTACACTTAAAGTTCATTGTCTCTCTCTAAGGATGTAGTATGTAAGAATTGAACCTAAATCTTCCTCCACAAACTCAGCATGTGTTGTAATTGAAAAAATAATAAAACTTTACTATCCTTTTAATCCTTAAACTTTTAAGTTTTTTTAGTCTCTAAACTATTTTTTTATTGGTTAATGTGCTTAAACATTTATGCTCTTACTTTTAATCTTTTAACTATTTTTTGTACTTACTTATAGTAATTGATTAAGAACTAAAAATAAGGACAAACAAAAATTTAGAATTAAAAAGCTATAAAAAAATTAGGAAATAAAAAAAGAATCATATAAATTTTAGGGATTAAAAAGGTAGTAAACCCAAATAGTAATTATATAAATTTAATTTTTTTTATCATTTTATTATTTTATATCATGTAAATTTTTTAAAATTTTGGATGAACTAACTTTTTAGTCCCTAACTTTTTGAGTTTCCATTTTAGTCCCTTAAATGTTTTTTGATTAGTCTAGGCCATTCAAATTTTTTTTTGTTGCATTTTAGTACCTATTGTTAACTTAGACTATTAAGCAATGACATGACTCACAAAAGAGCATGCGATATGGCATGTTGGGTGAACAATTGTTGTTGATGTGACAACTACATGATAATTATTTTTAAATTTTTACTTTTTATATTTATATTTTAAAATAAGCCATGTAATATGACCCATCAAATAGGCCCAAATCTCACATTTAGGGCAAAAATAAAAAAAAATGAATTTAAATTAAGGGACTTTATGTTAATTATCAATTTATTCATAGACTAACGTTGATTTTATTTTTATTGCAAGAAACATTCACTTAGTATACACAATTCACTTCTAATATAAAAAAATGTTTTCCTTAATAGGGCTCTATCAAATTATTAATCAATTGATTATGTGTTCAATAAATTCTAGCTAATAAACAAACATGGTAAAAAATGAAAATATCAAAGGTACATTCAATTAAGAAACTTAAATAAAATAATAATAAATATAACTTTCTTAGAACAATTTAGGAAATCCAACATAAAAAAAAAATTCTAGTTTAATAATGTTAAAAATTGAGGTGGTTAATTAAATAAATATGTTGTTTTGATAGACATTATGGTGGAAATTTGAGTTATTATTGATCTTAAGTAGAAAATTTTTTCACATCAAACTTTTATAAAACACAATTCAAACCCATAATCATCTATAAAAGAAAACCTAAGAAATCTTACAACTTAATAAAAAAATTACCTAAAACTCAAATGAATAAGGATTAAGTTATACCATGGAACCATTTGTGAGTGGGATTTGAAAAGTAAAATTTGGACTAAGAATTTATAAGATGTGAATAACTTTGTTGTCAACAACATATCATTGCAAATAAGGAGAGATACATTCAACCTTAAATGTGTTATGTGAATATAATATTAAGTTAGTATGTAGATAAACAAAATTAGGTAGCATCAAACTTCATGCTTGCAAAATCACTATTGCATGCATAACACATGAATGGGTAATGTCATGCTAGAAAGCACTTGTAGCTTGCCTTCTTGTTATGGAAGAAGAAGACTAGTATAGGCATGGAGAAATGAAGTTGGCTTCCTAAAATTATTAAACAAATAACAATATTTACTACAAAAATATAAAATAGAATATTGGAAAATCAAAAGCCTCTCACAACAACTAAAAAATTAAAGACAAGATGTTGTCTATTATGTTTATTTGTAAATCATAGTAAAAAATCAATTTATATAAAGTTTACAAACAAGCCATTTGTGTTCAATTATTTTTGTTTATTGAGTATTTAATATCTTTTATGCTTTTAAAGCCCTAGTTGTACTTAATTTTTTATAAATGTAGAAAAATAAAGATTTTAGAATAAAACCCTTGCTTTTTTTATTTTAACATTTGATTTTTTTTGTTTTGATATTTAAAATAAAGGTACTAAAGAACAAATTGGGAAGAAAATCAAACCTAGGAAATTGTCTTTATGCTAACTTAAGTAAAGCCAATCATACTCACTTAAGTGAGACTTCGCTAGAAATGAAGATTATTTTTTTGCTCACTTAAGCAAAGCCACTTAGGTTCACTTAAGCGAGACTTTGTTGGAAAGTGATATTTTCCTTTGTCTTTGTCCTCGCTTAAGTGAGGTCACTTGGGCTAGCTTAACTAAGGCTCTTCAATTGACAAGAAAAATCCAATTTTGAAGGCCTAGAGGTATCAAAAGAAAGAAAAAGCAAAACAAACTAGTTACGAGCCTTTGCATTGGAAATTCTATGTTAGAGAAAGTTGGTTGCAACTTCCATGCTTGTGAATTCTTCTCCAGTCATTTCTTCATCGAAGTCTTCTTTACCCTTAGTTATAAACAACTAAGTTATCCTTTCATTGAGGTTTAATTTAATCTTTTCCAATTCATGTAATTACTCTTTTGTTATTCAATAAAGGATTATTATCACTCTCTTGTATGCTTAATGTTTTTTTTTTGGCTTAATTATCTAATTGCACGATTCTACATGTTTAACTACAATTCAGAAATTCAATTGAACTTTGAACTAACGAGGGACAATCAATCATTTTTATAGCTAGGAATAAGGTAAAAAAGATTGGTCAATATTAAACCCTAATCTTATTGTTGATAACTTGGTTATGCAAATCAAGAAATTGATGTTGAAGTGAAGGGATTTAGGTAATTTAAGTTAAGAATTGAGGTTAAAATAATTTATTTTTGGTGATAATAATTGCTTAATTGAATACAATAGTTATAATTGCATGAGATGACAATTTTATGAAATCCTAGTGATTCCATCTTATATGTGATAACCACCTAATCTTATATAGAGTGAAACACATAAATATCTAGAAGATAAATTTTAAAGAAAAATTATTAACAATCACAAACAACATCCAAAACACTTAAAAAATGTGGAAGGGAGAAAGTAAATTTACATAACAATTAAATTCAAGGTACCTATTATAAATTATTGAATAAGGAAACAAAATTTCTAAGAAATCAATACATAACCATAAATAATTATGAAATGTAAATCAATTTTTCTCCACTTAAAAAATGATATCTATGAGCAATATGCTCTCCTAGTAATTCAATAGGTAGCATACAATACAATTAGGTAAGAAAAAATTAAGAAGTTATTTCAATCAAACTTTAATAGAAAATTTAAAGCTAGTGAAAATGGATAACGGGGATCAACAATAAATAGGAACACATAAGTTGATAGATGATAAACAACCTAAAAAGAAAATTTGCAATGGCTAAGTGGAAAAATTAGAAGCAAAATTGAAAACTAAATGAAAGTTTCAATTTGTTGAATAATAACAAGTGTTGGTTTATTTACAAATCCAATTAGAAGCTTAGGTCCCTTAAATTATGTTTCTTGACCAACTACGGTACTTGTCTCTCATTTTTCCTCAAGCATTTAAGGGATAAACATTTAGGCACACTCAATTTCTCTTAAGTACTAGCCTTGTTATAGTCTTGAAATGTGATCCAATTTCCATTATTTATTTTAAGTGCTCACAAGAATCAAAAGGTCTTTCTTTTGGTTGTGATGGGGTTAGGGAGAAAACTATATCAAAGTGAGATAGAGAAAGAAAAGGATAAACAAAGGGCTAGGATGTAATTGCACATATCTAGAGCACTTTTTTTTAATATAAAATAAAAGAGAAATACAACAATAACTAAGTAGATATGTGAACAATATTTTTCACTTTTATTTCTTTCCCCTTTTGTCTTCTTTCATTCTTTTTTTTCTTCCTTTATCTTTTACCATTCTATTCTTTCTTTCTCTTTTTATTTTCTCCTTTCTCACTTTATTTCTTCAAATACTTTTTTTCCTTCCTTTTCATTTTGTTTTTTGTCTTCAAACTTTGTCACTTTTCTCTTTTTATTTCTCCACATACTTTCTTTTACATTTTAAGAACATGTTTCATATTCATATTAAAAAAAGAATCAAACCACTTTATATTGTTAATTATACTTTAAAGTAGGTACCAAAGATAATTTAAAGTTAGAATTAGGGATACCAAAAAAAGTCATAAAGTAAAAGGCTAAAAGAGGAAAACAAAGGGTATAATGTAACAAAGTTTGGGGACAAAAAGAAAGCCTAATTTTTTTACATTTAGGGTAAAGAAATTCCCATAAAATAGGCCTAAATCTCACATTTAGGGGAAAAACATAACAAATTGAATTTAAATTAAGGGACTAAATGCTAATTATTAATTTATTCATAAAATAGCTTCATTAGTTTTTTGTTGTAAGCAACATTCACTTGGTATGCACAATTAATTTCTAATACAATTTTTTTCCTTATTAGGCCTTTATAAAATTATCAGCTAATTGATTACGTGTTTCTATAAATGCAAGCTAACAAACAAACAAGATCAACAATGGAAATGTCAAAAGATACATTCAATAGAGAAACATAAACAAATAGTAAATATAACTGTTTTAGAACAATTTAGGAAATCCAAAATAAAAACAACTCTAATTTAGGAATGTTAGTAAATCAAGTGTATAATTAAATTAATATGTTGCTTTGATAAACATTATAATGAAGATTTGAGTGGTTAATGATAAGTAGGCAATTTTTTCACATTGAATTTTCATAAAACATAATTGACACCCAAAATAATATTTGAAATGAAACACAAGAAATCTTACAAATTCCATTAGCAACAAAAAAATAGTAAAGCTTTAACGAATGAGGATTATATTATACCACAAAACCATTTGTGAGTCAGATATGAAAAATAAAATTTGGACTTAGAATTTAAATGGTGTGACAAAGTTGACTAGCAACAACAAATCATTGCAATTAAGTAAAGATGCATTCAACCTTAAATGTGTTAGACTAAGGTTATTCTAAGTTATTATGTACATAAAAAAATTAAATAGAGTCAAACCTCGTGCTTGAAAAATCACTATTGCATGCAAAGCACTCGAATCAACAATGTCATGCAAGAAAGCAATTATAGCTTGTCTTGTTATGGAATAAGAATACTAGTATGAACATGAAGAAATGCAATTAGTTTCCTTAAATGATAAGACAAATAACAATATTTACTACCAAAATATAAAATATTGGAAAATTGAGCACGTTAAAAGTATAGAAACAAAGCAACTTAAAAATGTATAACATACATTATCATATGGCTTTGTTCCATGTTATTAAATTCATGGATCCCTAAAAAATGTAGTTTTTGTAACGACTAAAGTTTTCAAGAAGATTATTATTAAATATTAATCCTTGTTCAGAACAAAAGAACATACTTAACTATTACATAACAAGTTTCAACTTTAGTCTTACAACATAAAACCAAAACATAATATAGATTCTTATGCATTACATTAGATAACTTAAGCTACTAAGAAAAATAACATAAACTTTAGGGACTATTCGCTGGATCTTCCGAAGGATCTTCTTCCATGGAATCTTCACCACTGGGAGTAGACCTAGTGTTTCTAAACCTGGCATGTCCTGTGGGGGAATTCCGGAGACGTCTCCTTCTGGGTCGAGATGTAAAACCAGGAGGAGGTGACTCTGAAACCCTTGGAGGTTCCACTTGGGTGAGAATGATCAGAAGATCAATTTGTCCATAGGAAACGGGAGAAAGGGGAATTGCATGGAAAAATGTGAAACACACATATCCTGTATAAGTATATAATTGATAAAGAGGATCTCTTGTCCATCTTCCACACAATGGGGTGATGGATAGATGAAACAAAGGATAAAATTCATCCGACATCTTTTCCTGAAATGGTTAGTGTAGGAGTGAATCTTTGATATTCAAATTTATAGACAGGATAAGGGATAAATATACATGTATAAAGTACATCAATAACTATTATAGAGATATTTTGTCTTATTGCATCCTAAGTTAAAGTCTATTGCTATAGGGATCCCTTGCTGCCTCTTTCTCACCTTTTCATCAAAGGACTTATGCAATCCTAATAAATCCATAAGTTGCAATATTTTTGGGTGACAGTCAAGAGTACATATCTCAAGTTGGTACAAGACTTAGATACTCTC
>JAMLFT010008965.1:0-13130 GCA_026544285.1 Pachyrhizus erosus | reverse complement strand
ATTATATTTTTCTTATACTGATTAAATTTTATTTTCTCATTTATTTATTTTATCTAACAAAAAATACTTATTTATTTTACCTAAAAATATTTATTTAATTATTCTTAATTCCTTAAAAAATTATTTTTAATCTTTGAAAAAATCTACTTTGTCTCTATTTTAATTATCCTTATTCTTATTCTTCCCTTTCTTATTTTTATTTTATTTAAAAGATTATGAACTAGATTTCTATTTGGAAATAAATTTATATTTTCATTCTTTTTATTTTCTTTTAAATTTTACATTCTTACTAACTAAAATATTCTTTTCTTTCTCTCTTTCTCTAAACAATATTCACTAGTTGATATTTTCCTCTTAGAAATTAAATTCCTAAATCCTTAAATAAATTAAACAATAAATAGCAAAAGAGATTAATTCCAAAAACTATATATATTATATCAAAAGTTGGGATGTTACAAATTGCATTTGAGTCTTTAAGTCCTACATCAAAGACTACATTTCAATGATTCAAATTTGAAGGCAAGTTAAGACAGTTTTCATAACTATATATATATATGTCAAATTATTGTAAATTTAGTAATTGCTCAAATACCCTATAAATAGATTAGTTAGGATGCACTCAACACTCGGTTCAAACATTCACATCAAACTCCTAACTAAACCACAGACGTCAAATAATCAAAGACTACCAAGTGTAACTCTACGAACAAGATATATGTTCTAAGCCCAAATTTCATGAACAATTTATCTTCTTTCTTTTTTATAAACTTTAGTGTTTTTTACTAATTCTTTTGTCTATTTTTTCTCTAAACTTTTCTTCCATCCAATTCTCATTTCTTCTCAAAACCCATTTTTTTGACTTGTATAGGAATTATCTTTATGAACATTTTTTTCTTTTTCTTTCATACTGATTACTTACTAATAACCAAAACTATTTGAGAACTACATATTCATATACAAAATCAACATTAAAACTTTCAATATATTATTACACAAGACTCTCATTGAAAGCCATTTGTAGGTAGCTAGTTTAACAAAAATAATTTCATAAGGTGCAATGATTTTAAGTCCCTTTTAAACATTAATTTGTTTATGATTTAAAATAATTTTTGTGGAAGCATTTAATCAACAATTCTCCCTTTACAAAAATCTACAACAAGCAAATTGGCGTGTCTAATGGGACCGCGTTGCTTACTTTTCTAACTAGTCAACTTGTGTCGTGTTGTGTATGAAACTAGAAAGTGGAAGAATAATGGATAAAGATCAAGGAAGCCAAAGGAGACACGAGTAGAAAAACAACAATGCAAAAAATGAAAATGATCATAACAATGTTATGTGTAACAAATTAATTTCTTACTGTGTTATATATATATATATATATATATATATATATATATATATATATATATATATATATATATATATAAATTATCATCCATTGTACATGTATACTAGAAATAACATTGCTTCATTTAATGTAAAGGTCATGATACGGTACTACATGGCAACAAGTTACATTATTGATACATATCAAAAGATGAAATTTAACTATTCTTCCTTCTCTACTTCACTTGGAGCGTTCTGATGGATCTTCCTCCTCCGATGATCCTTCCTTCCTGGGTGGTTTGGTGGCATTGGCAGGTGTGGTTGAAGAGGGCTAGTTGGGGTTCATCCACTACATGCATCGAGGATGGAACGAAATTCTAGTTAGGGAATCCGAAAATCGGGGTGGTGTAGTTTGAGTTAAAATTATAGGAAGATCAATATGACAAGGTGAAGTATTTGACTAAGGGTTAGCAGGAAAGAAGGTGAATCAAACAAAATCGGTATAGGTGTCCAACTGATATAGTGGGTCTTTTGTCCACCTTCTACAAAGTGGCATGATAGATAGGTGGAATAAAGGATGGAATGCATCAGACATATTCTCCAAAAACATTTGGGATATATAGGAGTGAGTCACCTATTCTCCATCATACACACATAATGGTGTACCTATAAAAGTTAGTGTTTACTCTCAACTCACCGTTACGAGTCCTATCAATTTATTACTAGCATATTAAGGCCCTTCGCTGCCTCTTTCTATAAACTCTAGAGGGCTTATGTGAAATGTATCATTCATTCTGTAATTTGTAATTTGGGTGACGATCGAGAGTACGTATTCTAATCTGGTACAAAGACTCATACTCTCCACCGATCTTGGTAATGCTTTGCGACGTCCAGGATACCAATCTGACTCAGTGTACCTTATCATTCTAAAGTAGCCTACAAACTTGACGCCTCTACACCCCCACAAACTTTCACAACCTGCATACATTCCTCAAGTACCTATCGTAGTTAACCCATTACATTCCTTCAATCTTATATCTCACACGAAGTAACGACTACATCCTAACATCTTTTGATCAAGTCTTTAGGTACAAGATCCAACTCACATCCATTGATGTGAAATCCCATCTCATATCAAATATTTCATTCATAATAATGTTAATTGGCCAATTTATCAATTTATCTTGGCTCTTTCTAGCCAAAGATCATTCTTGTGGAGGGATCATAATTTCTTGTCTTTTATCCTAGGTTTTATTATTTGAGTTTTATCCTTTTTGGGATAGATGTAAATCATTTATTAATCAAACAAGTCATGGTAAAGATGTAATTTAGATATATTAATAATCAGAGCATATACATCACCAAGAGCGATCATAGAAATAGTCCTTCTAATTACAAAGTTTAAATAAAATTCACAAGTTTTATCAACTTATATTGGAAAGGGTATTTTAATAATTTCACTTATCTTTTATGGGTATATTTATAAATTTCTTTTCATAACATGAAAAATTAATAGTTAGTATCAATTTAAGATAAAAATGAGATATTATAATTTTCAGTTAAAGGCAGTATGGATATTTCTCAATGAAAAGAGTATTTTGGTAATTTTCCACTAAAAGGGTATTTTTGGTTATTTTATCCCTTAAAGATTTTATTCCTAATTCCAAACTCATATTAAAATATTTTCTAAGGATATGCAATTTATTAAATCAAGAAAATTTTTCAAAATTTTACAGTTTCTAAAAAAATGAACTAGGGGTATGTTGGTTATTTCCAAAAAATTCATTTTTAATAAATTTCTATCACATATTTTAGTGTCTAAATGTTTTGAGTTTACTAAGTATTTGCGTAAAGCACCCTTGCTATCTTTTTCCTAAATTAAAATAACAAAAACAATAAAAAATTTAAGTTTTTAACCTAGCAACATTTTGGTGATTTTGTCGCTAAGGGCAAAATGGTCATTTTGACCTTTACCTTCTTCTTCCTCATGACAAAGCCTCTGGTTGGCACAAAATTTCTTTTGAATTGTCCAGTTTCTTCCTTCCTTCACATGTTGGGCTAGTTTTATCAATTTTTGAATCACATAAAACTAAAATTAGCAAATTCTGCACATCATTATACTGGGAATTCAAGATTTTTGAAACATACAATGAGAATAAAACTTGTATATTGTTGTTGGTCGATTTTCAAATCCCTTTAACAGTTATCGGAATTTTAGGCTCAGAATCGTTCGAACATTGATAACTATGTTAAACTAACTTAAAATTTTATCAAAAACAATTTAAATAAGTAGAGTTGATTTGCTTTGAATTTAGAATTATGAGATTTTGGGTTCGATTCATTTTTGGTAAATCCCTTCATCTTAGAGTGTTAAACCCTCAAAAGTTCAAATTCAAACAACCTAAAATGATTCTAGCAATCAAAATTGAGGAAAAAACAACTCCTCCTACCTCAATCTAGATTTTTCTGATAAGAATTTGTAGTTTCCGACGATGCTCCAACGACCTTCCTAATTTGTGATTCCTTTGTTGTTCCGCCCAATTTCTTTAACAGAATTGAAACTTGAGTTATTTCGAAACTATTTGAATCTAAATTAACCAAAGAGGATGAGAGTTCTGACAAAATCTTTAAGAGGAAAGCTTTGAATGGATGCTTCGTTCGTCAACCTAAAGGAAGCTTTTTATAATCTTTCCATTGTCTGGCTTTATCTTATGTTATTCCTAGGCGATAGGGGTAGCTTCGCTGAGTAGGACAAGCTCACCTTGTAGGCTAGGTGGCTACCATGGTAGGAGAAGCTCGAGGTTGAAGACGAAGTTGCAATGGCGGTGAAGGCAAATGAAGGAAAGGATATATGCATTTTATTTTGTTAAGTTGTCAGCAATGGGCCTAGCGATCTAACTAGCAATTACTCTGTCCTCTCTTCTCTAACGCCTTAAGGAGTATGGGTTTGAATTCTAACCTCCCCTTTCTGACCTTCCGCTTTTACTTTTCCTATTATTCAACATTTATGGCTTAAGTATTAATTAAAGCCTTATTTTGCTACCCATAGTGGCTAGCTAAGTTTGCAAAAACACGCTCCTAGGTTAGAGCCTTCCCAACATTTTCTTATTTTTCTTTATTTTTCTATTCTTTTTCCCTTTTTCATTTATTTTCTGTTTTTATTTTAAAATTATTATTTTTACTTCTAAAATTGTTTTAAAATTCCTATAAATCATTTTATATTTTTCTATACCTATCTCATATTTTATTTATCCAAAATAATTTTATAAATTTTATAAATCTGTTTATTTAATTTATTTTATTTATATATTTAATTATAAAATTCAAATTTTTATCTTAAAAATCTATATCACTATTTTAATTTTTACTTCTTTTCTTATGCTTTCTACTTATTCATAAATTCCTAAATATATTTTCTTTATAATTTTCTACTTTTTAAAATTAATTTATTTTTCAATTTATTTATTATAGTTTAATCTATTTTAAACTATTTATTGTAAGTCATTAATCTTAGCTACCTATAGTTTCTAAATCTATCTTTTATAATTTTATTCCAAAAGTAAATTTTACTCCTAAATTATTTTAAATTTTTACTAATTATATTTTTTTCTCTTAATAAAATTTTAAATATCATTTTCTCCTATAATTCTAAATTTCACAAAAATTTAAATATAAATTTTGATATAAAATTACTTAAACTTTAAACAAGATGTTACAACTCTATCCCGCTAAAGAAATTTTATCCTCGAAATTTGTATCTTTAAAAGAGTTGAGGATACAGTTTTTTCATCCTATATTCCAGTTCCCACATTGCCTCTCCTACATCTCTTGAATTCCATATGACGTTGACTAGGTGAAAGTTCTTTCCTCTTAATTGTTTGGTTCTTCAATCCTCGATCCTTATTAGTGTGGCATCAAAAGTTAGATTTTCTCTCATGGATACATGATTAGATTCTATCACATGTGATGAGTCAGAAATATATTTTCTAAGTTGAGATACATGAAAGACATTTTGTAAATTGGCCAGATTTGGAGGTAAGACAATTTGGTATGTTATAGGGCCAATTCTTTTGAGAATCTAGTAAGGATCGATAAACATAGGAGTGAATTTTTTAGACTTTAAAGCTCTAACAACTCTAATGGTTGGAGTGACTCTAGGGAAAACATGTTCCCCTTTTATAAATTCTAAGAATTTTCTTCTCTTGTCCTAGTAACTCTTTTGATTATCTTATGTTGCTTTTTAGCTTCTCTTGAATAGTCTTTACTATTTCAATTTTTATTGTAGGATCTTTGGTCCTAGTAAGAGTGAGTCCCTTGTCTCAAACCAACACAGTGATGTTCTACATTTTCTTCCATAAAGAGCCTCGTATGGTGTAATACCTATACTCACGTGAAAACTATTATTGTAGATGAATTCTAAAGTCATAAGGATTTGTTCCAGCTTCCAGCCTACTCCACTATCCATGCCCGCAATAAGTCTTCCAAACTCTGGATAATTCTTTCAATTTGACCATCATTTTGGGGATGATAGGTTAATATAAGTCTAAGTTTAGTTCCAAGCGCATTTCGTAGGCTATTCAAAAATCTAGAGGTGAAATGAGGATCTCGATTTGAAACAATGTTTGCTAATACTCCGTGCAATGGGGAAATCTCTTTGAGATAAAGATCGGTTAGTTTTTCTAACGAATAACGAATGTTAATAAGTAAGAAATGGACAATTTTTGTTAATCTATCTACAATTACCCAAATCGTATAATGTGCATTAGTCACTCATGGTAATCTAGTTATGAAATCCATGGATATACTATCTCACTTCCATTTTGGAATACTTAATGGTTGGAGTTGACCGGATGGCTTTCGATGTTCCACCTTTGCTTTTTGACAAGTCAAACAAGCAGTTAAATAATTAACCACATCTCTTTTCAATCCTTGCCACCGAAAAGTTTTCTTCAGATCTTGATACATCTTGGTGATTCTTGGATGAGAGTTGAGTTGGCTTCTGTGAGCTTCATCCAATATCATCTTTCTCATCTCTTGGTTTGGTGGTATGCATATTCTTCAATTAATTTTGATTATCCCGTCTTTACCTTTCCTATATTCATCATTTTGGTCTAAAAGCAAAGCTCTTGTAAAGAAGAATTCTTACGTTGTTCTTCTTTAATTTGTTATAGGAATTTGTTAGTGATTTTTATAGTTCCTAAGAGTAAACTTTTGGGATGCACTTCTATTGCTAGATTTAAATTCCTAAAATCTTCAATTAATTTTTGTTCTTCTACCATCATTGCAAACAAGTGCAATGATTTTTGACTCAGTGTATTTGCTACAACATTTGCCTTGTTTGGATGGTATAATAGTTGGAAATCATAATCTTTCAAAAGTTTCATCCACCTTCGTTGCCTCATATTCAATTCTTTCTTATCGAATAGATAGCGTAGGCTATTTTGATCGCTGAACATCTCAAATCTCAATTCGTAAAGGTAGTGTCTCCAAATTTTTAAAGCAAATACTATTGCTGCTAGTTCTAGGTCATGAGTTGGGTAATTCAGTTCGTGAGGTCTCAATTGTCTTGAAGCATAAGCGACCACTTTTCCTTCTTGCATCAATACGGAACCTAATCCTTGTCATGAGGCATCACAGTAAACGTCAAACTTCTTGTCTGGGTCAAGTAGTGTTAAAATCGGCGCAAAAGTTAGTCTTCTTTTTAATTCTTGAAAACTACTTTCACATGATTCATTCCAAATAAAGGCTTGACCTTTTCGTGTTAACTTGGTTAAGGGTAAGGCTAATTTAGAAAATCCCTCAATGAATTTCCTATAATACCCTGCTAATCTTAAGAAGCTTCTAATTTCTTTAATAGTTGTTGGCCAACTTCATTGCATGATAGCTTCTACCTTTGCAAGATCTATTGTGATACCTTCCTTTGATACAATGTGTCATAAGAAACTTACTTTTGTTAACCAAAAATCGTATTTGGAAAACTTTGCATATAATTGTCATTCTTTAAGGATTTGTAGCACAATCTTCAAATGTTCTACATGTTCCTCATGACTTTTAGAATAAATCAAAATATCATCTATGAAAATAACAAAAAATTGGTTAAGATATTCATGGAAAATACAATTCATATAATCTATTAATATAGCGGGGGCATTAGTTAATCCAAAGGGCATAACTAAATATTCGTAATGACCATATCTAATCTGAAACACTATATTTGGGATGTCTTTGTTCTTCACTCAAATATGATGGTATCTAGATTGAAGATCAATCTTTGAGAATACTTGTGCTCTTCTCAATTGATCCATCAAATCGTCTATTCCAAAAAAAGGATACATATTTTTCATGGTAACTTTATTAAGCTGATGATAGTCAATGCATAGTCGTATATTATCATCCTTCTTCTTAACTAATAATACAGGTGCTCCCCAAGGTGACACTCTAGGTCATACAAATTTCTTATCTAGTAGTTCTTCAAGTTGCTTTTTGACTTCTGCTAGTTCCTTGGGTGTCAATCTATAAGGAGCAATGGAAATTGGACTACATCCTAGGATAAGATCTATTGTGAATTCAACTTCCCTTTCTAAAGGTAATTCCTTGACTTCACCTAGGAATACTTTAGGAAAGTCTCTTACCATAGGGATATTACTAATTTGGACATTTTCTTCTGCATGTGCAGAAAATAAAGCTATGAAGATTTATGCATTTTCTAATTCCTTAAAATCTGAAAACTCACAAGATTTGGGTTTAGGATTCTAAAATGTAGAGTTTATTGTGGCAATCCAAGATGACATGATTAACAGATAACCAATTCATGCCCAAAATAATATCTAAGTTAATCAAAGGTAGACAAATCAAATCAACCTCAAATTCTTGATTTTCTATATGTACACGAAAATTTAAATAAACTAAATTTGTTTTCATTGAGTTATTTGTAGGAGTATCTATAACCAGTTCATAAGGAAAATGACTAATGGGTAAAAATAGACTTTTGACACAATTAGTGGATATAAAATAATGTGTAGCACCAGACTCATACAATACATTAATGAGCTTATTGGTTATGATGCACTTACCACGAATAAGATCATCTAACCTTTCAGCTTCCATCCCACTCATAGCAAATATCTTTCTTACTACTTGTTGTTTGCCTGTTCCTTGATTAGACGTGTTTCTAGAAAATCTACCAATACTGGTGGTTTCTTTCTTCAGCGGCCAACAATTTTGTTTATTATGTTCTTTCTTGCCACAATTTTGACAAGTAGGAATTTAGGGACAATCTTTTTGGAAATGTGGTCCTTCACATTTAAAACATCGTACCAAGGTTCCTAATTGTGTGGTTACAGAGGAGCTTCCTCCGCCTTTGACCTTTGGTGCCATTAGATTCTTTTGAGAAAAAGGCTTTTGATACAATTTTCGTTGTTGTTGACTAAAAGTTCATTTAGGATGTCTCTAAGGACCTCCTGCATTCCATTGGATCTATTGAGCCTTACAATATTCTTCGTGTATTCTACACTTACTGACTAAAATGGGAAAGTCAGTTATTTGTAAATACCCCATTTCTTGCTTAATGTCTGCTTGAAGTCCATTTTCAAATTATGAACAAATAGCTTGCCATCCTCAACACCAAAATATGGCCAAAACTTAAGCAATGTATCAAACTTAGCTACATATTCTCCTACTGTCATACACCCTTACCTTAGCTTTAGGAATTCTCTAACCTTTCATTAGCGATAATCAGTAGGAAACTATTTTTCTAAGAACCTTTGTCGAAACGCTTTCCAAGGTATCATATTTCCTATCCTCAGGATACTAGGTTTGGTGTTGTTCCACCAATTTTCAGCTTCTTCAATGAACATAAAGGTAGCAAAATTTACCTTATGTTCTTCTAAACATGACATAGCTATAAATATTTTTTCTATTTCAGTAATCCAATTCTAGGCTCCTTCAGGATTGAAAGAATCGTTAAATCTTGGAGGATTATTTCTTTAAAAAGTGGTTAATCCTCTATATGCAACTGGTTCTTCATCTCGATCCTAGGTTACCCATTATAAGACTTTGGTCATTCTTTCCAATAATCTTTGGGTGTTTTGATTTGTGGCTCTTCCTGCCATCTACGCTTGAGACATAACCTACATCTTAGTTAAAAGTAGGTTTTTAGTATTTCTACAAGTATTCTTAACAATCAATTTTTACCCAATTTGTCGTCTAATACGCACAACTTAGATTCAAATCAATTATCCATATGATTTCATCATCATATGTCATCATCCAAATATCTTCAACTATTTAATAGTGTTAGATTCAATCTTCCTGATTGAGTCCGTACCATAGTCTTGGTAGGACAAACTACTCTAATACCACTAAATGTAACGACTTAATTTCTTACTAGTTTTATACATATATATTTATAAATTATCATTCATTGTATATGGATACTAGAAAATAACATTGACTTCATTTAATTAAAAGGTCAAATACGGCACTACATGGCAACAAGTTACATTACTGATACATATCGAAAGGTGAAATTTAACTTTTCTTCCTTCTCAACTTCACTCAGAGCATTCTTTATACATATATATTTATAAATTATCCTTCATTGTATATGGATACTGGAAAATAACATTGACTTCATTTAATTAAAAGGTCAAATACGGCACTACATGGCAACAAGTTACATTACTGATACATATCGAAAGGTGAAATTTAACTTTTCTTCCTTCTCTACTTCACTCAAAGCATTCTGATGGATCTTCCTCCTTAGATGATTTTTCCCTCCTAGGTGGTATGGTGACTTTGATAGGTGTGGTTGAAGAGTGTTGATTGGGGTTTGTTTGTTGCCTACGTCGAGGATGGAATGGAATTCTGGGCGGGGAATTAGAAAATTAGGGTGGTGTAGTTTGAGTTAAAATTATAGGAAGATAAATCTGATAGGGTGAAGTAGTTGAGAAGGGGTAAGTAGGAAAGAAGCTGAATCGAACAAAACCAGTATAAGTGTCCGACTGATATAGTGGGTCTCTAGTCCACCTTTAATAGAGTGGCATGATAAATAGGTGGAATAAAGGATGGAACATATAAGACATCTTCTCTTGAAAAATTTGGGATATGTAGGAGTGAGTCACCTATTCTCCATCATACACACATAATGGCATACCTATAAACGTTGGCGTTTACTCTCAACTCACCATTACGTGTCCTATCAATTTATTAATAGTGTATTAAGGCCCTTCGCTGCCTCATTCTACTAATATCGAAGGGCTTATGCAAAACGTATCATTCATTGTATAATTTGCAATTTGGGTGACGATCGAGAATACATATTATCATTAGGTACAAAGACTCAGATACTCTCCATCGATCTTGGTAATGCTCTACGATATCGGGCTTGCAAGCTAGCTTAGTGTAACCTTATCTTTTTAGAGCGACCTACAAACTTGGCACCTCTACACCCCCAAGGACTTGCACAACCTACGTACATTCCTTAAGTACCTACTGCAGTCAACCCATTGCATTCCTTTAATCTTATATCTCACATAAATTAACAACTACATCTTGACTTCCTTCAATCAAGTCTCTAGGTACAAGATCCAACTCACATCCATTGATGTGAAATCTCGTATCATATCAAATATTTCATTCATAACAATATTAATTGGCCAATTTATGAATTTATATTGGCTCTTTCTAGCCAAAGATCATTCTACACGAGGGATGATTACGTCATAGAGAGTTAATCAAACTTATCGTAATTACTTGTCTTCTATCCTAAGGTTTATTCTTTGAGTTTTACCCTTTTTAGGATAGATGTAAATCATTTATTAGTCAAACAGATCATGGTAAAGGAGGAATTTAGATATATTAATAATTTACATTATCAAGAGGGATCATAGAAATACTTTCTAATTATAAAGTTGAAATAAAATTCACAAGTTTTATCAACTTATATTAGAAAGGGTATTTTTAATAATTTCACTTATCTTTTTTTGACTATATTTAAAAATATCTTTTCATGACATGAATAATTAATTGTTAGTATACATTTAAGATAAAATGAGATATTATAATTTTTAGTTGAAGGTAGTTTGGATATTTCTCAAAGAAAAGGGTATTCTTGTAATTTTCCACTAAAAGGTTATTTTTGGTTATTTTATCCCTTCAAGATTTTATTCCAAATTTAACACTCATATTAAAACAGTTTTCTAAAGACATACAATTTATTAAATCAAGAAAATTTCTCAATATTTTACAGTTTCTATAAAAAATGACTAGGGGTATGTTGGTCATTTCCAAAAAAAATATTTTTAATAAATTTCTATCACATTTTTTACTGTGTAAATGTTGTGAGTTTACTTAGTATTTTTGTAAAGTACCCTTGCTATCTTTTCCTAAATTAAAATAACAAATATAGCAAAAAAATTAAAATTTAAAACTAAGGGCATTTTGATAATTTTGTCCCCAAGGGCAAAATGGTCATTTTGACCTTCACCTTCTTCTTCCTCAGGACAAAGCCTCTGGTTGGCTCAAAATTCCTTTTTAATTTTCTATTTTCTTCCTTCCTTCACATGCTGGGCTAGTTTTATCAATTTTCAAATCACATAAAACTAAAATTAGCAAATTCTGCACATCATTATACTAGGAATTCAAGATTTTTGAAACATACAATAAGAATAGAACATGTATTTTACTCTTGGTCAATTTTCAAATTCCTTCAACAATTATGGAGAATTTAAGGCTCATAATCATTTGAATACTGATAACGAAGTTAAACTAACTTAAAATTTCATCAACAACTTAAATAAGTAGAATTGATTTGCTTCGAATTCAGAATTTTGAGATTTTGGGTTTGATTTAGTTTTGGTAAATTCCTTCATCTTAGAGTCTTAAACTTTCATAAATTCAAATTCAAACAACCTAGAATGATTCTAACAATCAAAATTGAAGAAAAAGCAACTCCTCCTACCTCAATTTAGATTTTTCTAACGAGAATTTGCAGTTTCTGACGATGCTTGGCGACCTTCCTAATTTGTGATTTCTTTGTTGTTCTTTTCAATTTCTTTAACAAAATTGAAATTCTAGTTATTTCGAAACTGTCTGAATCAAAATTAACCAAAGAGGATGAGAATTTTGAGAGAATTTTGAAGAGGAAAGCTTCGAATGGATGCTTCCTTCATAGACCTAGAGGAAGCTTTTTATAGTCTTTCCACTGCCTAACTTTATCTTATTTTATTCTTAGGTGATAGGAGTAGCTTCGTTGAGTAGGACAAGCTCATCTTGTAGGCTAGGCAGCTACCATGGTAGGAGAAGCTCGAGGTTGAAAACAAAGTTGCAATGGTGGTGAAGGCAAATAAAGGAAAGGATATATGCATTTTATTTTGTTAAGTTGTTAGCGATGGGCCTAGCGGTCTAACTAGCAATCACTCTCTCCTCTCTTCTCTAGTGCCTTAAAGGGTGCGAGTTTGAATCCCAACCTCCCCTCTTTCTTCCTTTCGCTTTTATTTTTCCTATTATTCAACACTTATGGCTTAAGTATTAATCAAAGGCTTATTTTGCTACCTAGAGTGGCTAGCTCAATTGAAAAACCATGTTCCTTCCCTTTCAGGTTGTGGGTTCAAGCCTTCCCAACCTTATTTTCCTTTCTTTTTCCTTTTTCTTTTCTTTTCTATTTTTATTTTTAAAATTATTACTTTTACTTCTAAAATTTTTCTAACATTCTTATAAATCATTTTATATTTTTCTCCACCTATTCTCATATTTTATTTATAAAAAATAATTTTATAAATTTGTTTATTTCATTTATTTTATTT
>JAMLFT010008964.1:0-13167 GCA_026544285.1 Pachyrhizus erosus | reverse complement strand
GATTTGACTATTTCCCTAATTTATAATAACAAAAAATAATTAAAATTTAAAATTTTTAAATTAGGGATATTTTAATAATTTTATAAAAATTAGGGTTATTATCACTTTAATCTTTGGTAAATCTGTTATAGTGAGTAAGGGAGTAGAGATGCCTTCTTTATCCATTTCCTACATTAAATAATGGAAAACAACAAAACTTTCAAAACTTTGGCCTAAGGGTATTTTAGTCATTTCAACCTCCAAGGGCAAAATGGTCATTTGACCATTGTCTTCTTCAATCTCTAGATGAAAGGTATCACTTTAGCTCAAATTTGGATTTTAAATTTGCTACAATCTTCCCTATCCACCCTACTGAGTTTAATGTATAAAATTTGACTTTGTTATTGGTCAGAATCATCAGTTTACATATTGAAACACTGTAATCTTTTTGGAACTTTAAATTTCAGACAAGAACTTGACACAAATCATGTGCAGATTCGATTTTTACTTTCTCTTGATAATTTTGAGAGATTTACTACTCAGAAACCTTCAAGTATCAATTACGAAACCTACCCAATTTGTAATTTATCAAAGATAGCATAATATGACAAAATCAACCTATTCTATGTTCAAAATTCCAAAATTTTGAGTTCAATTCATTTTCAACGAATTCGTTCTCCTCAAAGTTTCAAACTTTCAGAAAATCCAATTCACACAACATAAACTATTTCTAGCAATCAAATTTGAAGGAAAAATAATTCCTCTTACCTTAATTTTGAGTTTTCAGAGAGTATTCCAAGCTTTTCGACGAAGCTCCGATGACACTGCTAAATCTTGATTCTTTCCTCCTTTGTTTTAGCAAATTGAGCCCAATGAAGCTTGAATTAATACAAAGCTATCTGGATGTTAAATGAGTAAAAAGGAGTTCAAATTTGGTTCGAAATTGAAGATCAAATTTCTTCATTAATGTGTTTCTCTGGTTTGCAATAACCAGTACTTATAGAGTCCCAATGCTTGATTTTTAGCCTATTAAATTTGCAGAAGGTGAGCTACGAGGTTAGACGCATTATAGGGTAGCAATATAAGAGTATGGGGTCAGGCGACATCCATGGTGGTGTGTAGAAATTTGAGGCTCGAGGGAGGAGAAGCAGGAGGAAAAAGGTGGCGAAGAAAAGAAATAAAAGGATTTTATTTGTTTACTTTCTCAGTGATGGACCTAACGGTCAAACAACAATCCCTACTTCCCAAATTCCTTACCACCTTCCAAGTCGTGCCTTCAAATCCATCCCCTAACATTTTTCCTATTATTTTGATTTTTCCAAAAATGCAACATTTAACACTTTCTTTTGACATTTCAATAACACTTATAGGCTTTCGCCCAAGCGGTCCAACGCCACTCTCCCAATCTCCTGATGCTAGGTTTGAATCCTACCTAAAATTTTTCCAAATTTCTTTTTTCTTTTCCAATTTATATTATTTTCTTTTTTTATATTTTAAAAATTATGTTTTTGATTTCTGAATTTTTTTCAAAAATCCTATAAATTAGCATATATTTTTCTCCTTCTATTCCTATATTTTTTTTAACCAAATATTTATTTTATTTGATAAAATTTTAGTTATTATATTTATCTAAATATTTATTTATTTAAATTTAATTAATAAAAATTTATTTTTAATTTCTAAAAACTTAGATCTGACTCTCTAATTTTTATTTTTTCCTTCCTTTTTTTTATTTAATCTAAAATATAAAAAATTTATTTTCTAATTGGACTTAACTAAATCTTATTTTTATTTCCTTTATAAAATTTTAAAATTATAAATCTTATTTGGACTTAACTAAAATATTTAAATGAGAAAAGACAAGTTTTCTAATTTAAAAATTATAATTTTATTATATTAAAAACAGAATGTTACATAAATTATTTGAATATCTTTAAAGTCTTTTCTATGGGTTGTTATCTTCCTAAACATGGTTGGATTAAATGCAATAGAAATGGGCGTAACAAAGGGTTATCTGGGTTGTCAAGTTATGGGATAGATGCAACATATGTGATGGACGATAAAGCGATTCAATAACTAGTTAATTTGAAGGAATATCGAGAAATTGAGAAATTAAAAAAATCTCAAATTTTAATTCAATAAGTATATTGTTACAAGAGATATTAGGTACATATGAATAACAAAATCCTAATGTGAAAAAACCCTAAAATACAAAACACAAATATAAAAAAAGGTTCTTACATGAAAAAAATTATAAAAATATTCCTAAAATTACGATGTAGGAGAAAAAATGAAGAAGAAGAATAATCCTTCAAATGATGAAATTTAGCTAAAATCTCGCAACACTTGGTACAAAGAATTGTGTTTTTCTCAAAAGATTATTTTGATATGAAAAAGTGTACTTATTTGTAAAAAACAAACATCATTGACTGTCTTAGTCAACTTTGTACTACATCAAAAGGAAATTTTAGAGACAATGATGTGGTTCCTATGGGTTGTTTTGCTTCATATTTAGGCACTAAAATCTCCATTTTGCTAAGTTGATAGCAATTATAACTACCATTGAAATTGCCCATAGTAAAGAATGGATCAAATATACTGTGGTGATCCAATCAATAAAAACTTATTGTATTTTCCCTTGGGCATCTAAGAATTAGGTGGTTAAACTGCAAACATCTTATTTCACAAATGAATTTAATTGTTGCTCATACACTCCATGAAGGTAACATTGTGTCGATAATTTATCCTCTCAAGGAACAACTCTAACTAATTTTTGCTAGCAGGGTACAATTCTTGTAACATCCTATTTTTAAATTTTTAAATATAAATCTTATTTATTAGATTTTCTAGACATAGATAGATTATTTAGATAGAATTTTAATTTATTTATTTATTTATTTAAGCAAAAAATCAAAATCTTTTTAGAAATAAATATTATAAGATTAAAGAAAATTAGATAAAATTATTAGTGATAGATCAATAATAATAATTAGAATATTTAAAAGGAGAAAATTAAAATTTGATTTAATAAGAAATTAGGAATTTAAAAAATTTAATTTATAATTAACTATTAATAATAAAACTAAACTAAATATGGTAGAGAAAATTAAGAGAAGAGTTTTAGGAATTTTTAGAAGCAAAAATAATAAAGCTAAAGATAAAATTAGAAAAATAAAAGAAGAAAAAGAAAAGAAAAGGAAAATTAAAAAAAATGGGAAGGAAGGACTCGAACCTAGGACGCGAATGGAATAGAAGATAAGCACTCCTTTGCCAATTGAGCTACCTGTCCAGGGTAGCAAAATAACATATTAACTAATATAAAAAGCACAATTAAGTAAATAGGATTAGAAAAATAAAGCGGAATAACAAAAGGGGGTTGGTTGGATTCGAACCCATCCCCTTGAGGTGCATTAGAAGTGTAAGAGAGGAAAGTGACCATTGAGACTGCTAAGCCCATCGCTAAAATATTAATGAAAAAAAATAGTTTTATCCCTTCCTCACGTTCATCATTTTGCAAAATTTGCCACCAAGGCTAGCCTACGCCTCCTCGTGACTCAACAAGGCTACCCTAGCCCAAGTGAATAAAATAAACTAAATAGGGTGGTTGCAAACGCTATAAATAGTCGTGAAAGGGAAAACGCCATTAACGCAAGCTTTTTCTCTTCAAAAACCTCTCCGCATACCACCAAATTGCTCTCAACCAATCCCAAATGATTCGTCATATGCCTAGCAACCTATTGGTGTAGAAAAATTTGAGGAACAAGCATGGAATCACGATTTCACAAAGGAAACCCAAGCTTCCATTGAAGAAAATCGAAATTTCAAATTGAGGTAGGAGGAATCTATTTTTCTTCTTAATGTGATTATAGAATCGTTATATGATGTTTCAATTAGAATTTCTAAGGATTTAGAGTCATAAAACACCATAATTCTCCAAAATTGAAAAATAAATTCCTTATTTACAATCTATGAAAATTCGAATTCAATAGGTAGTGTTTGTGTTTATTTGCTCAATTGAAAGCTAAAATAAGTTAAGCACAATAAATCGAATGTTTCTAGATATTTAAAATGGAAAAAACACCATTGGAATTCAAAATTGAAAATTTGAATTCCTCTAGTTCAAGCCCCAATTCCAAAGGTTGAAGATAAAGTTAAAATTACCATTTTACCCCTCCTTTCAAAAAATTACCAAATTACCCTATTATGATTTTATTTATTTTTTAGTCATTTTTATTGATTTTAACCTCAAATTAGACCTGATGATAGCCTTACCTTTGTACCTAAGAATGAAAGAAAGTTTTTTTTAAAATTGGATAAAAATTTAGTTATTTTTTTTTTAAATTCCAAAACTACCCCTAATTAAGCCAAATAAGGATTTATGTTCTGTTTAGACAATAATTTTTGGGGAAAATTATCAGACTATGTTCTAGAATAGGTTTAATGATATTCCTCAATTTTAGGAATCTTAAAACCCTTGAAATAATTTATTTTGTCCAAATTAACCAAAATACCCCTATGGTATAAAAGTAAGGATTTTAACATTTCTAGGACATTGTAACTTTAGGAAAAATAGTTTAAACTCCTACACCACTATGAGAATCTTTTTCAAAATTTATAAGTTGAAAATATGAGAAAAATTTTCAAGAAGACAAAAAAAAATTTATTACCAAAATACCCCTATAATAGAAATTTAAATTTTTCTACTGTTTAAAACTTCTTGAGCTCAAAAGAACTAAGTTTATAAAATTAGGAAGACTGTGTAATGTATTCTAAGGTGAGAGAAGGAAAGCAAACTATGCTAAATTATTTTTTGTGAATAATGACCAAAATACCCTTAACCCTAAAACCCTATGAATTGTGTGTTGACCACCTCATGTAACCAAAAGAATGGTCAAGAAACTCCTAAGAGTTGTGTGCTCAAAGACTAGAATCACCTAGACATTAAATTTAGGAGCAAAATCACATAAAATGAAGAATTATAAGCAAAAATCACAATTTTGCCCCTATAACAAAATGTGACCAATTTATCCTTAGATCAAATTTATGATCTTTTACTTCTAAGTTAGAATTGATAAGAATTTAAGAAGAAAATTTTAATTTGTGTCCCAAACTAAGCTTTGATTATGATATAAATTTTAAGTAACATGATAATTTTTCATAAATGACTAAAATGCCCCTAGTTAGTAAATTGAAGAAAACGTAAGGAAATGAATTGATCTTTAGAATATAATAATTATTTTGTAATGAGAAAGAAAATTTGTATCTGAAACCCCAATATAATAAATGATGTTAATCGATAAGTCTCCTTTACATAGAAAATCCCCTACAATATAAACTGACTAGAAAGAGCTAATAATGGTGAAATACTTAAAGACATAATATGAGTGAGATTAAAGAATAGGGAAATGCAGTGGGTTGGCTACAAAAGGTACTTGAAGAATGTATGCAAGCTATGGAAGTCCTTGGGGTGTATAGGCACCAAGTTTGTAAACTGTCTAAGGTTAAAGAAGTCATACAGATCCGGCTTGGTAACCCCAACAAAGGAAAGCGTTGCCAAGGTTAGTTGAGAGTATCTAAGTCTAGTACCAACTTAAGATATGTACTCCTGATTGTCACCCAATAAATTACAAATTATGAATTTAATATTATGTTTCGTATAAGTCCTCGGGAGTCAGTAGTAGGAGGCAGCGAGGGATCCCAAAACGCTAGTACTAATAACTAGGATATGATTCGATAAGATTGAGAGTATAGGATTATAGGTACGCCAATAGTATATGTCCAATTAGAGAATTGAAAACTCACTCCTACAACTAACATTTTTAGGAAAAGATGTATGATGACTTTTGTCCTTTATTCCATATGTCCATTACCCCACTTTATGGCCAATCGACCAGAGACCCATTATATCAACTAGATACATATACAAGCTACATACATTTTATTGTCTTTCTTATAGCACCCTTTGCCCCTACAACCTCAGGACAAATAGACCTTCCAATAAAACTAACCCAGGTAGAACCTCCTCGATTCTCAAAATCACCTCCCCGGCTTCCCTCACATCCTAGGAGGAGACGACCCAACAAATCCAATCGAAATACTCCCTCCACTTACACCAAAACTAGGAATGCCAGACCTATTCCCAGGGCATAATCATTTGAAGAAGAGGATCCATCTAAGAACACTGGAGACAAATTTGAAATTTGTCCTTTAACTTTAACTATCAAGATTTTGATAGGATTATATTATTGTTACCCTCCTATAGATTCTCTTAGTTCTTTCTTTGTGGGTTATGGTCTATATTCCCTACCTTTTGTAGATGTTTCTCTCTTTTATAGAATAATATGTTGGTGTGTTATAGATTATTAGTACCACTATAGAGTACCAACATATTATAGTGATGCTTTTGCACATCTCTTTTCGATCATAAAAGAAAACAATAAACTTTATTTATATATTTTTATTTTATAAATGCTTAATTATTTTTTTTCAAAAGTGTTATTAATGGATTTTTTACTTGTTGCATTTCAACTGAATTTACAATAAATTTTTTTGTAATTAAAATAGAGAAGAACAATTTTTACGTAAACAATAAATAAAAGGTTTTTATTAATCATTTCATCACAATAAAAAACACAAAATCCAATAGACATGGTAAAAACAACTCTATAAAATGCATCATTAAATAATAAACATGGTAAACCAACACAATAACAACAAATGATAAATGAAAATAATAAATCTTGTAGCAAAATATTATCTATATTAGACTAGGCCAAGCAAAGTTATTAAACATGTTTTTAAGTTATCATTGTAATAAATGTGGTTGCATTGCTAACACTTGCATCACAAACCTAAAAATCATATTATTGCTACTACAATTACAATTACATATTCTAATTTTTAAACTACGATTAAAATATGAGGGATAAGTCTAGCCTTAAGGATTAAAGTTGTTGGTTCCCAGTAAACTGATTTTATAAAAGGACATTAATACTAGAACAAGTCATGATATCTCCATTAATTACATTGATTGAATAAACCTAGTTATGTTCAAAACAAAATTCCACATCCCTAATATGCATTTTGTGGAGTTTTAACATCCATTGTCCAAAGGTTGGTCATCCAAATTGTTTCTCAAAGTTGGATGTGTAACATCCTGCTTTTAGTTTTATAGATATATTAGAATTTACAATTTTATTAATTAATTATTGTGGAATTTAGAATTATAGGAAGAAATAATATCAAAATGTTATTAAGAAAAGAAATCCTAATTAGATAAGAACTTGAAATAAATTAATTTTAGATTATGAGAGGTAGATTCAAAAACTATAAATAGTAAGATTAATAAGATAGTTTAAGTAGAATGAACTAAAATAAATAATAAATTAAAGAATAAATAGGTAATTGTAAAGAAAATATATTTTAAGAATTTTTGACTAAATGTAAAGTATAAGAAAAGAAGTAGAAATTAGAAAGATAAATTTAAAATAGTAATATGGATTTTTAGAATAAAAATTTAAATTTTTATAATTAAATATATAAATAAAATAAATAAATAAATTTATCAAATTTATCAAATTATTTTTTATAAAGAAAATATAGGAACAGGTAGAGAAAAATACAAAATGATTTATAGGAACTTTAGAAAAATTTTAACAGTAAAAATAATAATTTTAAAAATAAAAAGAAAAAAAAAGAATAGAAAAAGAAAGGAAAATAGAAAAGTTTGGGTAGGAGTTGAACCTTGGTCTAGGGAGGTAGTAGCAAAATGCGCTACCACCTGTGCTAGTTTCCTTGGGTGCTAATTAAGCACTCCAAATAATATATATATTATAACAGTAGAATAAATAGGAAAATAAAAGTAGAAGGCAGAAAAAGGGGTGGCTAGGACTCGAACTTGTATCCCTTAGGCGCTTAAGGAAAGGAGAAGAGAACATTTTTCAGTGAGATCGCTAAGCCCATCGCTAGTAACTTAACAAAATAAAATGTATATATCCCTTTTTCGTTTTCCTTTGAACTGCCATTGCATCTTCATCTTCACCCTCGAGCCTTCGTCTACCTCATAGCTGCCCAGCTTACCATTCGAGCTTTTCCTACTCAGCATACCTATGCCTAACACCTAAGAATAAAATAGAGTAAAATGGGGCGGTGGGGTGGCTATATAAGCACCTTCGAAATAAAGTTTCAGATCATAAACCCAAAATCCTTCTCCTTCTCAATTTTCCCTAAATTCTCATCCTCTTCAATTCGTTTTAATTTAAACAACTTTGAAATCATCCCTACAACAATTCTGTCAAAGAAATTTAAAGAAACAACAAAGGAATCACGAAATTGGACGAACGTTGGAGCATCACTAGAAACTGCATTTTCTTGTTGAAAAATTCTAAATTAAGGTAGGAGGAGTTGCTTTTTCTTCAATTTTGATTGCTAGAATTGTTTTAGGATGCTTGAATTTGGATTTTTGAAAGTTTAACATTCTAAAATCGACGAATTCTCCAAAAACGGTTTGACATTTAGAAATTCGAATTATGAGATTCAATGCACCCAATTTTCTCTATTTATTGCATTTTTGATCCAGTATTAGCTATAATAATCTTTGTGGATGGTGTTCAAATAGTTCTGGATAAGAAATTCACCAGAATTTGTAAGGGAAATCAAAATTCAAATTTTTGAACAGACCTTGCATTCTGTTCTTGTTTTGTGATCCTAAGTAGATAAAATTTTCAGAAAAATATGATCTTTGATGTTGAATTTTTATGAGAAATGATTTATAATTGAACCCATAATCACCAAAGTTACACGGGGAAGGAATTGAAAAATTTAAACTAAATTCAAGCAAAAAACCAGTGCTCTATTCTAAAGAAGAGGGAGAAGAAAGTTAAAACAACCATTTTGCCTTCAAAGACAAAATTACCAAAATACCCCTAGGCTAAAAATTTGAAATTTTATTATTTTTGTTATTTTAATTAAAAAAAAAGATAGCTAGGGTATTTTACATGAATAGTAAGTAGATTTACAACATTCACAAGGTCAGGAAAGTGATAAAAATTCCTAAAAATAATTTTTTATAAAAAAACCAAAATACCCCTAGTTTAGGAATTTAAAATTTTTGTTGTTCTTGTGATTTTAATTTTTTTAAAAAAAAAGAGCCCAGGATATTTTATAATTAAAGCATTCATAAAGTCAAAATGATCAAAATACCCTTTTGATGAGAAAATTACCAAAACACCCTTTTTTATTAGCAGATATCCAAACTAATTTCAAACTAACATTTTAATATCCCATTTTATCTTAAATGGATGATAATTATTAGTTATGCAAGTTATAATAAGGAAATTATAAATATAGCCATAACAGGATTAGTGAAATTACTAAAATACCCTTATATAAATTAGTAAAACATGGGAATTTTGACTAAACTTTGTAATTACAAAGATTGTTCTTATAACTTCCTTTGATGATGTATGTATTATGATTAATAATATATCTAAATTTATCTATGATCATGATCGTTTGACTAATAAATGATAAAATTCAATGGATAAAACTGAGGATAGTAGACAAGGAATTACGAAAAGTTTGATAAGTCTACGTGACATAATGATACATCCTTTATTCCATTTATCCATCATGACACTCTGCAGATGGTGGTCCAGAGATCCCCTATACCAATTGGACACCTACATTGGTATTGTTCGATTCACTTTCATTCTTGCTAGTGCATACTCAATTGCATTACTTAGTTAGATTGATCTCCCCATAATACTAACTCAAATCATACCTCCCTGATTCTCAAATTCCCCACCTAGATTTCGATCACACTATCGATGAAGGTAATAGAATAATCGTAACCAACCTTCCACAACTACTCCCACCAATAGCACCAGACCATCTATGAGGGAGAATTCATTAGAAGAAGAAGATCCATTAGAGAACTCCGAGTGAAGGGAACAAGGAAGAAAAAGTTAAATTTAAGCTTTTGTAACGTATTAATGATAATACTTTTTATCTATAATAATGTACAGTAACTTTTGTTCAATGAAAGAAAAGTTAGTTTACAACATCCTTATTTAAATAGTAATTTTGGATAACAACATAAAATATTTTAGAAAGAAATTAGGTCATTACAAGATGTGTTGATTAACTCATAATTGCCATTGTTATGTACGAAATGATATTATGGCATGCTCAACATGTGTGCCATGGGGGGAATGTTAGTACTAAAATATTTGGGCATTGGGCAATGAAAAGGATGGTGATGTGCCACAATTAAGTATGAAGACATTCGAGCACTAAGTCCAAAACCCTCAAATTCTCTACCTAAACCCATTAGGATCATTATTTCATGCTAATGAACATTTGTCCAACTAATTTGTTTGGTCCCTCCCTTTTTCTATTTACTTTATCCAATTTGATCTCTTATTTTAAAGTTGTTTCTTTTGGTTCTCTAATTTTTAAAAAAGTGTTCAATTGTGTCATTTTGTCCAAATTGATACCAACGACGTCTATAAAATTGGATGAAAGGGCAACATTAAACATCTTTCTAAAATTAGAGACCAAGTTGAGCATTTTAAAAATAGAGATAAAATTCAACTATTTAAAAATACAGGGAATAAATTGAATAATGTATATAAAAGAGCAACTTAACCTCTTACTTGTACCCTTTTATGTAACTAAGTTTTTATTTTCTACTACTATTTTACTATATAACACTTTTTTCTTCCTTTTGTGATAACTTTATTCTTATTTTGTATATTTTTTATTCCAAGTACTCAATTTATTGGTTGTCATAATCCAGTTATGGTAGTTTAGTTTGTTTCCATGGTTTCTTTTTAATTCTAGTCATTGGTTTAAAAATTGGGTTGGACCAATAGGTTCAACATATCTAAAATATCTTATTGGGAACTAGTCTGATGATTGACTCATTAGCATAAAAAATCAACTAATCACAAAATTTATAAGAATTAGTCAAACTAATAACAAATCAATAGGAAACACTAGCATTTTTTTTATTTTTTTCATTTTTTATTGTTTTAATTTAATCTAAAATACTTTTAACATAAATATAAACATTTATATTATGTATATGTATAAATTATTTTGTCAATTATTATTCAATTTAATCCCTCTAATTTTAAATATTCAATTTTGAGTTGTTGTTTGATTTCATTAATATCTATATGGATGAAAAGGTAATTTTGAACATATTTTGAAGATTAGAAAACCAAATTGAACATTTCAATATATAGAGATAAAATTCAATAATATGACTAAAAAAGACAAAATATAGTAATTTAACCATTTTTTTTTTGTTTTCTTGATTTTTCTTTTCAATTTAGTTTAAAAATTTAAAGCTCCCTATTTAATGATGACTTGGCTAACAAAGGTTGGAAAATAAACTTGATGCTTTCCAAATAATAAGAACTAAAAAGAAAACATTCCAATAAAAAAGGAACCTATATTCAAAGTTTACATTTTTATTGTTACTAAAACAAATAAGTAAATAGAATTGATACCATGTTAAGGACTAAAATAAAAATTAATATGGACATACACAAATATGAAAATCTTTAGGGAACCAAAATGAAAAAGTTGCATATTTTATAACCATTAAAAATATATTTAACCTATACATTTCTTATTATTTTATTGTCCTCAAAATATAGATAACCAATAATTTTATGAGTTTTTAGTTGTTTAGGCTTATGTTCCTTTATAATTGTTATTATATATGCATTTCCTTTTAATGTACCTAATAATGATAAAAAAATTTTGCATAAACCATTTGTAAAATTGGTGGACCCATTTAGAAGGTAGATTAACTCGAGTGTCTATGTTTTAATTCATGAGATTTTAACCTAAGATATCACTTAAAAGAAACTTAAGCCTTTATCAATTACAACATTTGTTTCTGGTGTATAATTGTGACCATGAGAATCAAGCCTAAGTCCTTATACTTTTACGCAACCCCCGCCACTAGCCTACCCTAGTGGGCTCCTTGTGACTAGCACCATATGATCTTTGATTATCATTCATTAATTTACTTTTAACTAATAATAAAATTATAATTAATGTTGTATTTAGAATTTATTATTCACCCTTAATTTACCATTTAAATACAAAAAATTATAATGAATATTCATTTAGAATTTATTATTCATCCTTGATTTACCATGAATTATAAATTTATGTTATGAATAGTCAATCTCTTTAAAAAAAATCATTGCATTCATTTGTAATATATAATCTTAACATAATGGAAGTGTCATATTCTTTTGATTTAAGGTGTAACGCCCCTTTTATTTACTTTTAATTTTTAAGAAATTATATTCAAGAAATTTTAATGCAGGTAAATTTATAAAATTTAAACTCAACAAGGGAATTACAATTTGACAATACATAACATTTCACATAACTTTATTCAAAGTATCATCAACTTAATTATACAATGCAGGTAAAGTCATAAGTAAAATTGTTATTACATTATTACAATGTACTTAGTAACCAAACAAAATGAAATTTATAATAACTTTCTAAATCTAATTTATCTAATTAGATCTTTTAGAAGGATCCTATTCTTTTGAAGAGTCTTCTCTCCTGTTTGGATTATTGGCTTGGACTGATCCCATTGAGGACTATGGGGATTGGGGAGTTCGAGGTCGATGTCGTGTTGTAGGAACACCAGTGAATCTAGGAGGCGGAGTTTGAGATAAAACCACTAGTAAATCTACATGATGAAATTGCCATGGCACTACGATATTAGTAGACTTGAAGGCAAACCGGAAGTATTCCATGAACGTATCATCTCCCTATATTTTGTCATATGTTCATCTCCCCTCTAAGGGTATTATGGTCAAGTGGAATAGTGGTTGAAATTTGTCTGCCATTTGTGTTTGAAAAAATGTGGGGGTTGTAGGAGTAAGTCATCTATCTTTAGGTAAACACATACATGCATACGAAAGGTTTCTAATTAATGCAGACTCTCATCTTACCATACGTGCCTAATTAGGGATTCTACTTGATTTAGTACTAACTCCAGGAAGGCTTATACAAGTGTGTCAATAATAATCCAGTTTTCAAATCTTAGGTTAACGATTAGTGTAACAGCCCATTTTTTTTTTATGAATAAAAATATATTCTTATTTGATTGTAAATAAAGTAAATAGTTAAATAATAGAAAACTAGTTA
>JAMLFT010008963.1:0-13168 GCA_026544285.1 Pachyrhizus erosus | reverse complement strand
AGAGATTTTTTATACTATTATTGTAGAAAATATTTTTTGGATGATAAAAATAAAAATTAAAAAATAATTAAATAAAAATTTTGTTTAAAATTATATATATCTTTTAAATTAAATGATCTTTATTAGTTTTTTTAATATTCTAGTTTAGTCAAAATAGGAATTAGAATTTTAGATTTTATGAGAAAATATTGTTTAGTAGATAATATTTACAGAGAGAGAGAGAAATTTTAATTAGTTAATTCAACTAAGTAAAAATCAGTTGTCACAAAAATTATGGATATACGATGCTTCTATAGGCAAAAGTTTGTAAACAATTTCATTACAAAATTTAAGCACATTTAACTATGAATTTCTTAAGTGATAGGTTATCCAAAAATATATGCATCTTGTTAGTATGGGTAGTATCGATGAATCCCTTTAAATTACTCTTAATTGTACATTCCTACACCAATATAGCCTCTAAATCCTTTTCTTTCAAGTGTGTATGCAATTTATTTATGTACCTCTTCCGCTAAAAGCTTGCCAAGAGTTGTTCCTTGTTTGTGCCTTATCTCTTTTGCATTGACAATCACTCCCCACCCTTGTCAGCGCCTCGAATGTTACATGTCCATTAGTTTTTGCCTAGCTCATTCTCAAACTACACCATAATAGGAGAGAAGCTTGCTCTAATACCATTTGTAACACCCATGACAATTGACGTGTCATATCTCACACTCTATAATGTTTCACACGGTGACACTTCACTCAATTTCCTTGTTGGTCAGAACCCTTCATCAGTTAAAATTCTCCACAGTAGCTTCTTTTTAAACATTGTCAACTAGTTCTACTATTATCACTTTTAACACTTAGCTATTTTTCTAAATCAATGACTAACCCCACAAAACATGTGACTTTTTAACATGTTTTGTTCTCACTCACACACTTTATGGGAAACTTACCAAAAGATCACTAATCTCATAATTATTTCAAGCCAAACACACTTAATTGTGAAGTTCATAAGTGATAGACTGCCAAAAAATTTATGCATCTTGTTAGTATAGGTAATACCAATTAACCCCTTTAAGCCACCTTTAATTGTACATTATCAGACCTATGTAGCCTTTGGATCCCTATCTTTTGAGTGTGTATTCAATTTATTCATGTATATCACTTGTTGAAAGTTTATTAGGAGTCACTCTTTGTCCGTGTTTCATCTCTTATGCATTGGCAATCATTCCATGCCCTCGTTAGTTCCATATATGTTACATTTTTTGGTTCTCATAACATAATTGGAGGAATAAAGTTAAAAAAATATACAAGTTTAACAAAACTTTGATTATGAAGTTGGGATGAGGTTTAATCCATAAAAGGGATGATTTATAGGTTAGGTTTCTTCAAGGTAAGTATTCTTGTGGTGATGACACACTCCTTTTTATTAATAATTTTTTTAATTATTTTTATATGTGGGGTGTTATTTGTAGCTCTAGAAAATTGGTGGTGAAAGGCACCAGATAGACCATAAGGAATGAAAAACAAGTCAAATCTCAAATAGACCATTGGTTGCCTTTAATGACTATCTCATTGGATCATGTTGTTGTGATAATTCTAAATAATTTACTTGTTTTTTTATGTGATTTATCTTATGGATTCAAATTGGGATTATAACTTACCAATTTTTGTCCACATATTTATCAAGATGGGCACTAATTGAGATTATGGGAATCAATCCATCTAATGATCATTTAAGAGATGATAGAATTATTTGGAGTCATACTTTTAATAGAAGTTTTTCCATCAAGTCATTCTGTAATATGATGGTGGGATTGATTTGGAGTTGTACTTTTTATTGGAGATTTATTTGGAGTTCTTAAGAATAGGTTTCGAACTAAATCTATTCTGTGTTATAGAGGCATTTCTTAGGATTTAGTTTGCCTACTTTGTAACCAAAGACAAGAAATTTTAGTCCATATTCTAAAGGATTGCTTATGTGTTACCTAACCTTGGTATATCTTGCTTCCTAAAATTACTTAATCTTTCTTTTAGAAAAATCTACACAAGTGGATTCTTTGTAATATTAAGATCAATTCTTTGACTATTCATAGTAATTTATGGCTTGTGATCTTTGGCTTTATTGTGTATTAAATATGGTCAAAGTTAAATGAAGTTGTGTTTATTGAAATGACCTTCAATTCTTTAAACATTTTTATATAGCTAAGCATAATGCAACATGCTTTAAAAATGTTGATGTGTGTAATGAGCTTACTAATCATCTTTTTCAACAATTTGTTTACTTGTAGGTGAAATGGAGACCATCTTCAATTTGTTGGATTAAGAGTAACATTAATGGTTCCTTACACGAGGGAAATATGGCTGCTTGTGTGGGTGTTTTCAAAATAAACATGGAAATTAGTTGCTTGGATTTCAAAGTAACACTAGATCTTATATTGCTCTTATGGTTGAATTATGTAGGATTTTAATTGTGTTAAAGATTGGTTGGGATAATCATATGAATTATATTTGGCTAGAATATGATTCAAAAGTGGTTGTTTAATTGGTTATAATGGTTTCCATGTCATGCATCTTGATGAAGGATTACCAAAGGATGAGGAGCTTGATATAAAAGAGCTTAACTTAAGAGAAATCATGACTAAAACAAGACTTCGAAAATTATAAGAGGAACTCAACAAGAAGATGAACTCATTCATGAAGAAATAGATGAAGAAGGCTTGAAGATAATAAATTGTAAGCAATTCTTAGATTAATAGTTGTTTATTTTACAACCTCTGTTGGGATTTAATGATTTTGTAATTGAACTCATCTTAAACATTAACATTATTTTAGTTAGCTCGGTAAATTTTAGTGGGTTAATTTTGGGCCTTGCGCCAAGTGCTTTTTTAGTTGGAGGAATAAATGGACCTCTTAAACATTTTGTAAGAATCTTTTACCAAAAAGTTCCATTCTTTGAGTCAAATCAACCTTAATTCATCAATTCCATGTTTGAATTTGTTAGCAGTGCTTTAATATTTAAAAGAGTGTTATTTTTATGCATGAGGTATTTCAGAACTTTTTAGTTTTGAGGTTATATGGAAAAAGTTTTAGTTTTAGGTTTGTAACACCATAATATTCCCTTTCTTCTATGTTAATGAATTTTTTTTTATCAATCCTACAAAGCTTGTGTTTAAAGTATGAAATACCAATTACTAATTTGAAGACAACACTATTTGAAAGGTTAAATGTGGAAGATAATGAAGTAATCTATGTTTTTAATTGTTTTTTATTTTTTTAAAATTGATTGTGACATAAATAGATCTTATTTATTTAATAAGTGTTTTTTTTTTTTCAACTCCCTCTACGTCAAAAACTGGTCTTCTAGCTCGCTACATTGGGATGGAAACACGACATATCATTAGTTTAGTAAACTCCTACTTATGTCCCCATAAAATACTCTGAAGTTAGCTAAGCACATGACTTTCAATTTGTCCAAGAAAAACACATAAATATTACATTTTTATTTATTTAGTACTATAATCATTTTTCTTTGCTTAAAATAGTTAGTTGCTAAAACTTTTATGCACCTATGTTAATGTTGTTATTCACTACCACAAATCTTAGACAGTAAAAATATATTATATAATGGCAATTGGTTAATTGTCAACATTTTAATATTCGAGATAAAATGCTATATTATAAGCTTCTTAAAAAGTTATTAATAATTGATAATTTGCTTCGTTATTTAACGTGACTCAATCTAACTCCATTATCTCTTGTTTCATAGCTTCAATATACCAGTCAAATTTTTATACTCTAAGAGAATCTTATTTAAATTGAATATATTTTCAAATCTTTTAATGCCGATTAATGATGTGTGAACAAATTTATCTAGGTGTCATATCAATAATGTGTTTAAGTATTAATTTGTTTTTTCTTATCTAACTTCCTAACTTTTCATACTAGTTGAAATGAATTCTGTTAGTCCTTTATATTACAACTTTGTCTTGTTCATTATTTTATTGGCCTATTCTTGCTTATTCTGACTCTCAATTTAGTATTACCATGTATTGTATTTAAGTATCTTAATTTTATTTCATTGAAATTTGTCCTTTTGAAATTTGTGGTTAATGTTTATCATATTAATAGAAATTGAAACATCTTATTTTTCTTTTTTACTAGATAATATCAACTTTTATTTCTTCAGTACAAAATTTCACCCACTTCAGTAAAATAGTATACACTTAGGTTGTTATCTCATATTCTTGATATACTATAATAAATTAAGGTATTTTTTTTTCTATAAAATTAAGGTCATATATGACCTATACTCCATTGCTAACCCATGACTTCACATGTGGAGGTTTTGTCTTTTTGTGACCTTTCAATAAATCCTTTTAATTAATATATAGTAAATCCTCCCATAAATCATTTCTTATAAGTTTTAAGTAGTCATCATAACATTTACCGAGACATCGTCTTATAGTTTGGATACATAGAATGAAATTTTGGAACCAATTCTTTCCATAAGAGTACTATTAAATTTTTAACACATCCTTTGTATTTTATCATTACTATATAAAATTATGAATCTCATAAAGTAATAATGATTTTAGGATTATTCTAAAAATTATTATAAAAAGAGAAAAGAAAGTTACATTGGATTAAAATAAAAGGTGTAAATATGAGATAATTTTTTAAAGTTATTTTTTAAACAACTTGATATTTCTTTATATATATACATATATATGTGCACGTGTGTGTAAGAAAAAAAAAATAATTATTTTGTATTAACTAATTATTAGACTTAAATATATTTTTAGATTCTAAAATATATTCGAATTTTGTTTTTGATGCATAATAAATTTTTTTCTTAATTTTTTATCTTTTTATATTAAAAATTTTATTTTTGATTCTCATCATTAGAATATCTCAATTAAGTGATGATGTATTGTAAAAAAAAATTACTTAAATTTATTTTTGATACCTGAAGTATTAAAAATTTTATTTTTGTCCCTAATAATGTTTTTTAGTTTTTTATCCTTGATATATTATAAAATCATCATTATTTATTTCAAATTTTAAATTATAATTCATAGCGGTTTTAAAATGATTGCAAGAGATGATGTTCTTTTTCATGGAGTCCACCACGAATTTCATGTCGAACAACATGATTTTGCCAATGTCTCTGACGTAGGTGAAGGGAAGAAACATTTTTTGGTGAACCATTAATGAAAGGTAAATTATGGTATGAGAGTGTTTTGTGATTTTGTTTGAACTCTACAAGTCAATATCAAATATATTTTTTTAAATGATTATGCCAATTTTAAAATTATCAAAAATTATAATTGAAAATTTTAAATGCATACTGATATTTTTTTAATTATCACAAATTATTTTTAAATTTTTTAATGAATATGTCGTCATGTAACTAAGTCATCCTAAGTTAGAAATTAAAAACAAAATTTTTAATATATCACAAATTAAAAATTATGAAAATTTTATCAAAGACCAAAATTTTTAATATTTTAGAAACCAAAAATAAATTTAAGTAAAATTTTAATGGACAAGTCATCACTTAATTTAGATATTCTAATGATAAGAATTAAAAATAAAATTTTAATATATCATGAATAAAAAATTATAATTTTTTTTTATCAAAAATCAAAATCAAAATTTGAGTATATTTCAAAAATAAAAAATATATTTAAATCTAATTATTATTTCAATATTTATAAATTTGCATAAAAAGTTGTCAACTTACTAATTTGAGAAAGAATAAATCAATTTTAAACTAGTAAAAAAATTAATATATCACAAATTAGCAAAGGATTATGTAATTCTAAACTAATTTGTAACATTTTTAAAAGCTTAAATATTTTTTTAGTCTTGATAATGTTGTGTCTTTTTGTTTCTCATTCTTATAATGTTTTTTGTTTTTAATATTTGCATATTATATTTGATTTATTTTTTATTCTTAAAATATTTTAGATAGTATTTTTTTTCATTGTTCAAAATGTCATCTAATAAGGATGAAAAAATAAATCAAACATAAATTATAAGAATTATAAAAAAATTATAATGACAAAAAAGAAAAAATACTAAATTATAAGAATTAAAAAAGTATTTAAACCTATTTTAAATCTCTTACAACTTAGCAAATCACATAATTCGTCACAAATTAATGTGGGATTATGAAATTTCTCGCTAATTAGCAACAGAATTATATATTATTGTTGTTCTTTTATTTTTTGTAATTAGCGACAGAGTATTTTTTTTTATTTTTTGATGAAATTAATCATCTCTTGGTAAATTCTTTGTGACGCTAATTTTTGCGAGAGATTTGTGTTTTGTCACAATTTATCACTATCAGATTGAGTGACAAATTTTTTTACATCTAATGACAAATTCTACCCTTTTCTAATATACATTTTTCTTATAATGACTAAAACAATAACCTTAAAGATATATTCAAATAATTCAATGATCTCTACAAAATCATCTAAATTTGTGACAAGATTAGAAAGTGTTTGACAAGCATACATATTCTACGTTCTAAAATAAGGTGCTTGTTTTGCTTAGTACCTCTTGAATATAAAGTTGAAGAAAATTATTTTCAAACTAAAATGTGTAACTAAAAATTTGATCTTACACGAGCAGTATGATGAATGAATTGAATATAAAACAATCAAACCCTTTAATAACATCTTTTTGGTAACTGGGCCATGGCAACGAAGAAACCTCTTGGAGCCGAAAACTCTTGGTCAACAGTTCACACACTTTAGACCTAATAATTGGATTTAGTAAAATTCTGTGGGCTAGACGGTGAAGAAGGAACCAATGTTGTGGGCTTTATTGTTGAGGACAAAGCCTTCATAGTAAAATCACAACACCTCCTAATACATATAACAAATTGCATTTTGCTATGTGTAAGACTCTATGGGAGCCACGTGCAAGCTAAGGAAATTTATAAAGACAAAAACACCACTGTGCATAATCTTGGAGATATATGATACATATGTTTCCTTGGTCGAAATCTACTATTATTTCTTAATAACAACTTCACTAAACCATGCCATAATAAGGCCAAGACTCGATCATTAAACCCATGCTAAGTGTTGGATCTTGCTTTTCATTTTGTTAGGATATTATTCTTTGCCACAATCATTATTATGTGAAAAATGAGAGCAGCCACATGAAAAACCTTAAATGATTGTTTCTACTTTTTTGTGTGGCTTGTGTATACGTGACTGCATAATTATATCCGAAATGTCTTTTCCAGGAAGACCGAACATGTAATTAACACAACAAATAGTACTAAACTTGAAATGACAAATACCAAGGGTATACTAATAAGGGCATCTTGTTCCTTGGATTAGCATAAATTGGTACTCTCACCAAATAAACTATTCACAAACTTCCAAAGGGGGACTAATCTGCAGACAATACCACTCTGTTGGGTATAATTGCATTAAGCAGGGTAATCCCTTGTTATTATCAAATAAAAGAACCCTTTATTTATTAGATAAATTACATATCTTGGATTTGATTGATGGTTTGAGCTCACATGCCGTGTCTCAACATGCAACGTTTAAATTGTCATTTAGTTATATCATTTTCATGTGCATAAAATAGAAATATGTGTTGAATTAAAATTCTTGCATTAGGGACATAATCCTAAGTAGGCCCAAGAATGTAGATGTTGCCCTGATTTTAGAGTATACTCAAAGGAATGGGTTGGTTGATCCTCTGCCCTATATACATATCTTTGAACATGTAATACCAAAAGCAAAAAGCTTTTTTCTGTACATTTCCACAGTGAGAAAGAACCCATGAAGGACACCTTGTTGAGACCAGATACAATGTAAAAGCCTAAAAGGAAAAAGTGAGAATGGGATCCCATGCCCTCGCCCATTTCATAAGAAGACAGGTCATGTGTGCTTATTGCAAAATTGACTCAACCCTTATGATTCAATCTAGTTCATACTTAGACCAAAAAGCATCAAAGTTTGTCTTTCCTTCTTCTAATTATGCAAATACTATGATTTCCTATATGATATATTGTGTGTGCGCGTTAATCTAATAATCCTTCCATGAAACACCAATGAAATTGTTGCTTGTATCAAAAGTCGTCATTTGGAAATCTTTTTTTTTTTTTGGCTAGATACTACGTATGATACTAAATGCAAGAATATAGGCCATATTGAAGAAAACCAAATTGAGAAATCACCATACAATCATTTTATCTTAGTAGCTTATTACTGGTCTTGGCCCTAATCAACTTAATTGAAAGCATTCCCCACCCAAATCCAAAACTGTGGGAGGGACTAGTAACAACATTGTTTAGAAGTTAGAACAATATTGATCAAATATGCTATTAAATCTATTTTTACACAGAATGAAAAGGAACCAGCATTTATTCCTGTCTAAGTTTCTTACAAAATGCATACAGTGCCAAACTT
The DNA here is from genome assembly GCA_026544285.1 of Pachyrhizus erosus. Lineage (NCBI taxonomy): Eukaryota > Viridiplantae > Streptophyta > Magnoliopsida > Fabales > Fabaceae > Pachyrhizus > Pachyrhizus erosus. The sequence continues at coordinate 4,739 of JAMLFT010008963.1, read as the reverse complement.
AAAAGAATTTAATTTTAATATATTACTACTATAAAGATTTCTATACAGCTATAAATTAAAATTACTCTCAATATAAATTTTAATATATTTATTATAAAAGTTAATGATTTTTAATTATATAATAATTCATAATTTAACAAGAGTATAAAAAATCTTTATAAATGTATTCCAATTAAATTAACTTAAAATATTGAAACAAGGAAAAACATAATTGTTCTTTAGGCAGGCAAGGGACTGAGAGAGTATTCTTTTTTTTTCCCAGACTGAGATGAGAGTAAATAGTCCAAGAAAAGACACACTTTTCAATGGTTCAGTTTTCCATATTTTGTACGAGTATGATTCCCTCTTCTCGGTGAATTGAAGCATCTCTGACATTTTCCTATGTAAATAACAGTTCCGTTATTTGAGTATGAAAAAACTGAACTTAGAATTTTTTTTATTGACTACTAGTATTTATCTTTATCTCTATAAATTCACACCCAATTTAATTAGAATAATGATAAGTTTAAAGTGTTGTCTATTTTTTACGTTCTCATTGAATTATAAATTGTTATATATAATAAGTTTGTTAATTTTGTAATAATTATTTTAATATTTATAAAATACGTTTTAAAATAAAAAAATGTTAACCTAATTTTGTGTTTTTACTTTTTAATACATTTCCGTGCAAATTGACTTCCCCATACCTTTAGTGGCCAAAGATTTCTTTCATGAGAACATATGAACTAATAAAAAAATGATTATATCTGAGACATTGAAGACGATATTTTTTCCCTTTCATTTATAAACTACATAATAATACATAGAAAACTAATAATAAATTCAACATAACAAATATTGCATCAATAATACATATGCAGAAATCCACAAAAGTGAGACCAAAAATTGTCTTATCCCTTTGTGAAATTCTTCCCTAGAATATGTAATTTTAATTTGGTCACAGTCAGTGATTGATATCGTCATATAACAACACCTGACAAACGAATGTGAATTTGTGAGAAAAAAAAAAGAAAAAAGGGTTTGGCTTGATATTAATCTCAGCAGAAACTCCACAAGCGAATGTCACTTTCTTCATACAGATCATCAAGCAACTGTGTTGAATCAATGTCAAAGAATGCCCCACTTAGCATTTGATCAACATACTTTGGAGATTGCAAGCCCTCCAAGCCATACCAAGATTCCATCATAGCCATTGATTCATTTGTTTGGTCACAGCTAGTAGTAGGAGTGTAGGCCCCAAATGGTGATAGAAGTGAGACATCATCATCAATTTGGTCTGAGGGAGATGATGACATTGATGGGGATGAGGCCAATGAAGAGGAAGAGGTTGAAGCAAGAGGAGGAGAATGAGGAGAAGGTGGAGAAGGTGGGGTGGTAGCACTGATAGCAATAGCATTGTCTAAAAAATTGTTGGCAGCAGCTGCAGCCACTCTTTGGATTGATTTTGGGGACATGGCAGTGTCTTGAGGAATGTAGTGTGAGGAGCTTGAAGGGAAGTTGAGATTGGCTGAGGAGCCTTTGAGGCATAGAAGTGCAGCATCATAGGCTCTGGCTGCTGCTTCAGCAGTTGAATAAGACCCTAACCATATTCTTGTTTTTTGGTTTGGTGCTCTAATCTCTGACACCCATGAGCCCCAGCTTCTCATTCTGACTCCCTTGTACTTCTTCTTGGTGTCACTTGATGTTGGTGATGATGAAGATAATGGTCTCATTGGCTTTGATGCTTCTGTGTGGATCTTGTTCTCTGTCTTAACCATTATGGTAGAGACTAGAGAGCTCAAATACGCTTGTTCAGTGGACTAAAATGTGTTTGAGTGAAAATTGTTCTTTTGGTATAAATAAAAAGGGGTGTTTCTTGAAGAGGTTTCTATCTCTTTAACTCTTGTGATGTGTTTGTGACTTTTGTTTTTCCTTCTTAAAATTGGGGAATGAAGCATATGGAAGTGGGGAAGTAAGGATGCTCTATTTATAGATAGGGGCTTTGGTTTTAAGGTAACAAAAATCTCTCTTGTCAAAATGGGGGATTTTTGCCAGATAGATTTTGGTTAATTTAAATTAATATAGAGGACTTAATTAATTCTTAGAATGACATTTATGTCCTTTATCTCAACGAAGCTTCCTTCAGATACGTATTACATGATAAAAATTATAGTCCAATAACGACGAGCAAATAAAATGCAGGAAACCTTCATTTGACTAATGAAAAGAACATCCTAGTAAATTAACTTGCTCATGGAGAAGTTACTAATCATTCAGGCTATTATTATTTGGATCCTATTGACTTTGGGCCAAAACAAATACCCTTTTACACAAAAAAATTATTATATGATTAAAGATTAACGTATGTTTATAATTACTTTCAATTTACAAAATCATATCATATTAAAATTGTCAAACATCATAATAATTTTGAACTAAATAATAATATCTCTTTCACTTATTTAATTGTGCCAAAACTAAATACATTAAATCGTTCTTTAGTATAAACAGATCACTTACTCTCTCCATTCTACTTTATATGACATTTTAAAAAAATATTTTAAATTAGTAATCATTTACAAAATTAATAAAATATTAATTTTAAAAAAATACTTTTAATAAAAATAGTTGTCATTAGATAATAAAAGAGAAAATAAAATTAATTAATTAAAAAGATAAAAAAATATATATTAAAAAGTTATATAATATTTAATATTAAATTTAAAATATTAATTATTTTTTAATATTTATATTAAAATTTCAAATGTTATATAAAATAGTTGAATGTTATATATGAACTCAATAAGTTATCAATTAGAGGGCATTAAAATTTTATGGATCATTTATGTTTTTTTCTAGGGAGATTGATTTAGTTTAACAAGGTGCTAGTGTTTTTTGTTTTTGACAGATAATAAGGTGCTAGTTAAAAATTATTATTGAATTTAACAGTCTAAGATGCCCATAAGGTATTGAGTATTTTATGGTAATACAAGCATAGAGCCACAATGACGTAAAGCGTTTTTCTAGCAGTGAAGTTCGCAGAGCAGTTACTAGTACGACCAAGACTATGAGCATTTACCAGTGAACAATTTTTCAAACTAAACAAATGCAAGTTATTGGAGCAATCCATTAATGCTTTAGACTGAACATTAATTTCACTGTCCATTCAAGTCTGACTTGTCTACGTACGTCATCTTCTTCCCCAAATGAACTGAAAACAGTAAGTATATTGATTTTATTTTATAATACTAGTAATAGTAATAAAATGCTGATATATTCTTTAACATATTCCAATACATTCTTTATTATTTGATAAAATTAATCTAAGTCTCACTTTATAAGTCTATTAAATACATATAATACCCACATCATTTAGTAACAACCAGGGGAATTTTTATCTAATAACCAAAAAAAAAGTACTACATGAGAGAGTTTGCTATTTCTCATAATAATGTTGACAGAGAAATAAGAATCTTTTATGTGTTACGAGGCAGCTTCCAGGATCCATAGTTACTAATAATGCTTAACAAGAATTTCAGAGTGATAAGCCGTTCTGCACAAAAACTACAGTGAAACCCTTTTGCATATGCAATCACACAGCTGTGGCTTCTCTGTATTCAGCTTCAAAACCGCGTCTTGGGCCCTCTTTTCCTAATTAAAATGTGCCTTTTTTTATGTGTCACACCAAACAAGTACTACTTTACAATATTTATATTTAATACGCATTGCAACACATCTCAATGCTTTGTTTGCTATCGCCTGCGTTACTTGACTTTTGCACTCTTTCTTTGTCCCTCTTACTTGCATTAACTTTTTATTATTTATTTATTTGTCTATTTAATTTTAAGGTTTTGAATTGATTCTCTACATGGTACGGCGCATGACCAAGTAGTTTTGCCTTTTGCTTTGGAAAAAATGCCACAACACATGCATGGATGATATATATGGAACACAACTTTATTTTATGGGACATATATATATGACCCTTAATTTCCTAAGGTGGATCGTGGTCAATTCACACTTTCAAGGAGAAAAGGAAACCTGTAAATCCCTACCAAGAAAAAGGATGATCATGATAGCACAGACAATTAGTCCACTGTCTACCAAACAGCAAATCAGAATCAGCTACCCAAAGATGTGATAAAAAATCAAACAACCCTAATTGATTTAGCTTTGACCCATAAGAACACAATAAGGGTTGTGCTCATTTTGAGTTTGATTAGTTATATGGGCTAAATTGTAATCTTAATCGTTTTAATTTTTTCTTATATAATTTTTTATTTAAATTAATGAAGCCTTTAATTATTTTTGGTATCTGTGTTTTATTCTAACGTTTTAAATTCAATTAGTTTTCTTAAGTTTTCTTCTTTTTGGGGTTAATATTTTATTTTATATATTTATGTTAATAGAAGCTTACTAATAACAACCATTCAAAGCTCTTGTTACCGTAAACCTCCATAGTCGCTTACATTTTACCCTTGCAGTTCAGCAAACTTACTTTTCCTTTACTCTCTATTTTAGACACCTAACCACTAATGTAAAGTCATTATTGTTGGACGACCTCTATGTCTTTTTCACGTTTAACCATCTTCATCATGAAATCCGGGTCAAGTTAACATCCAAATATCCTCATAATTAGTATCAATTGGAAGGCATAAATAATTTAAATAAATAAATCGAATTGTAATAAAAGTTAACAAAATACAAATTAAATTAAATTTAGAGGACTAGATTAAATTTAGCTTTAATAAATTTAATAT
>JAMLFT010008962.1:0-13168 GCA_026544285.1 Pachyrhizus erosus | reverse complement strand
CATAATTAATTAATTTTTATCAAAATAAATAAGTTTTTTGGAAAAAGAAAATTAAATTTAGAAAAAGAAAATATAATTAAGATTATAGGATTTTTAAGAGAATTTAAAAATATAAAATAGAAATTATAGAAATTTAAATAGAAAAAATAAAATAAAATGAAAAGAAGAAAAAGAATAAAAGAAATAAAATAAAAGAAAGGAAGGGAAAAGAATAAAAATAAAAAAAAAGGGAAGAGAGGGACTGTTGGGCACGAGGGCGGAGAAAAAAAAGCACAGCAAAAGGTCCAGTTGAGCTACCCACGTGGGGTAGCATTTTAGACAAATAAAATGTTAAGTATAGAAAACGCTGAGTTTAAGTAAAATAAAACGCGAAAAAGGGAAAGTACCCCTAAGCAGGTTCAAGGGCAGGACCTGGCGCTTGAAACTCAGTGTCTTAATTGTTGAGCTAGGTCGCGTTTGGTGATTACTAATCACCTTAACTTTTCTCATAAATTTAATAATTTTTTTTTAATTTTAAAAAATACCCCTAAGAGAGAAAATTGAGATTTTAAGTCTATTTAAACAAAATTTTGACTATTTACAAACATGCCTAAAATCTAAAACTCACTTTTGAAATTTTAAAATCCTTAAAAATAAAATTATATTTTCAAAATAACCATTTTTCCTCTAGGGTATAAAAGTAAGTATATTTTTCATTTTAGGCCATTTTCGAAATCTAGAAAATAGCTTAAGTACCTTGTAGCATAAAGTAGAATCTATCGTAAAAATTTAGGGATAAGAAAATAAAATAAAAATTTGAATATGTAATTTTTCCCAAAATGACCATTTTACACCTTAGGTATAAAAAAAATGAGGATTTTATCATTTCTAGTTCATTCTAACTTTAGGGAACATGATATTATTTATTCCTAGTAATATGACGACCTTCTTCAAAAGTTATGGGTAAAATAAAAGTGTTTTTTTCAAAAGGGCTAAATAACTTTTAAATGACCAAAATGCCCATACTTTACAAAATTTACCTTTAATTCTAATCTAGCTTTTTGAATTCAGGAAGTGATTTAGAAAATATTAAAAGCCTACATTCAAAGTAATTTAGTAGAATTGTGAAAAAAAAAATCCTAAAAACCATACTTTATAAAAATGACCAAAATATCCCTACATTAAGGAAATTCAATTTTTCATTGTTAAGACCTTCTCAACCCAGGAAAGACAAACTTATAATACTTGAGTAACTATTTAAGATATTATGAGTTGAAAATGAGGATAAGATGACCTAAAGAACATATGCCCAAAAATTTACCATTTTACCCTTGTTTATTATCTGACTATAAAATGTGTAATTCATTACTATGGATCAATGGGTATGCATTAGAATGTATTGTGTTGATATTACACATGTCATTTGAATGATTCTATTATCTTTGAAATGTAAATATTCTTGTTTATTGTCCATCCGTGACAGAGATTCTCGACAAACCCTAGGATAGTTGATGAATTGAGATATACTTAAACAATGAGGACACAATCTAGAATAATCGTGGTGTATAAATGGATATTTTCCATTGAGAACCTTTATATAACCACGGTACCACTATAAATAGTAGAGATGATGGATGAGATAAGAAAGATAGTTTGAATTGAAAATCCTATCGAGTGAGAATTTAAGACGGAGGATGGAATGGTTGACCACAGAAGGTAATGCAATCCCGCGAACCTTTGCTTCAATCATCTTAAAACTTTGCTTCAAATTCTCCAAGATAGCAATGGTTGTGGAGGGAAAAGGAGGAAACAACCACTTCTTCCTAAGAAGAAGATAAGGTAAGGAAATCCGCCACAAGCCTTTCACAAGAGTTTGATAAGGATCAAAAATACTACTAGTTAGAGTTCTATAAGGAATTCTCTAAATCCCAACAAATAAATATTTCATTCAATTCAAAGTTGTGTGTACAAGGGAGGGGGGAGCCTTTATTTATAGGCATCTAGGCTCCTACCTATAGCTCGAGCTAGGCAATGTGGGACTTGGCTCCAACACATTATTCCAAGCAATGTGGACTTGGCTCCAACACATCATTCCAAGCCCACTCAAACCCAAAGCCCACAAGCCCAATCAAGCCTAAGCCCACCTAAGCCCAAGCAAGCCTAAATTCTATTGGGCCTAAATACAAGGCCCTAACAAATACAATCACTCAAACAACCTACCCTACCAATGGCCTAGTATACAAGGCCCAAAAATAATTCTAAACTATAAAGGCCTAATCAATATAAGACTAAGTTTCTTTTCAAGTCCTCTTCTGATTACTCTAGTCCATGGGCCTTGAGGAGCCCAATCCTTCAATGGAGAAGCTAGGAATGTATCAAAAGGTACTTGAGAAATGTACATAGGCTTTGGTGAAACCTTGGGGGTAGATAAGGTGCCAAATTGTGAGCCGCTTGAAGAAAAGAGGGTGTCATAGAACCGACTTGGTGTCCTCAACAAAGCGAACCATTACCAAGATTCGGTTGAGAGTACCTAGGTCGTGTACTAGGCAAGGTATGTACTTCAATCATCAACCAAAAGTTTGTAAATTGGACTATTCATGATACGCTTGTGTAAGCCCTCATAGAGTTAGAAGTTTTGGAGGCTATGGAGCGCCCTAAAATGTTTAGAAAACCTAATTAGGCACGAATGGTGAGATGAGAGTCTTCGTTAGATAGGACTACCCTCTATTCTATATATATCCCTAAATTGATAACTCACTCTTACACCACTCTCTCTTTCAGACTAAGCATGACAGACGAGTTCCAACCACTTTTTCATTTGACAGTTTTACCCCTAGAAGGAAGATGGACCTATGATAGGGTCCAAGATGATGATACTTTCATAGGATATGTCCGCTTTGCCTTCAGACCACCAACATTGTAGTACCTTGGCAGTGCCACCATGTAGACTTGCCAATAGTTCTTTCTTAGACCCCGCCACCTAGGTTCTTAATGTACTAGTTATTTGGAGATGACCTCAAACTACTTAGTCTCCTCAATCATCAATGGGATCAATATAGGCTGGTAATGGGAACTAAAGGGAAGAGTCATCTAATGAAGAAGATCCCTTTGAAACTATAGATTAGACAAAAATAAGCCACGAAAAAGTTTAGCTAAAAGTTTTTGTTTCTAGTGTTTTGATCACAATGTTATGCGATATATAAACTTTTCTACTATATGTATAATATAGTAAGTACTTGAAATGAATGTACTATGACAAGTTAGTTTACTGTTAAATTGTAATTCCCCGAATGAAGTAAGATGTAAATTTTATCTGTGCAATGACTCTTGAAATAATTTCTATAAAAAAAGGGGGGATGTGCATTACACACAACTTGACACCTCATCTACCCTTAAGGTCTAACTAGAGCCTACGTACATTCCTCAGGTACCTTCTATGATCAACCTTTGCATTCTTCATTCTTAATTCTCACTCGTAAGGGTTTTCAATCAAATTCGCCTTCCTTATTTCTTATGTCAACTTTTCTTTGGTTCTGATTATATATATCTCAAGATATCTTTGGATAATGTCCATATCTCATTCTGACTTTGTAGTCATTTTATAAATATTATTATTTCAAAATATCTCAGTTCATCTTTTACCCTAGGGTTATTTTAGAAATTTATTGTCTCATGTGGACAGTTATCATGAATATTCACCTTCTATTAGTAGTAGGGGTATGAAATCATATGCATATTACCAATCTAATATATTTAAAATCATATTCAATGATCATAGCAGTCAATAATATACATTATATTCAAATAGCAAGAGATGAGCAAAATGGTCATTTTATATTTTTCTTTCAAAATTTCTTTCTATCTTCATATTCATGTGGAAGAAGTAAATATAGTAAGGTTTTGAATATATGTTTGTCTTAGTTTGGAAAATTCGACTACAAAAGGGGATTTCTAGTAATTTCTCTTAAAAGGGGTATTTTGGTCATTTCATAAAATTTATCTTTCTTAGGATTTTCCTTCACATTTCAACTCATTAATTGTTATAAAGTTTCCTAATATTACTAGAGAGTGCTTAGACTATTTTTTTCCTTGAATATAGAATAACCAAACAATAACAATTTTTGACTTTATAATCTAGGGACATTTTGGTCATTGTTGGGATAAAATTTATTCCTAAGGATTTTCAATTCATAAAACTAAAAAAATATTCTAAATTCATACACAAGATAGTCTTGACAATATTTCCCCTAATTTTATTTAAATAAAGTAGTTCAAAAATTACAATTTTCATATCTAAGGGTATTTTGGTAATTCTATTTTAAAAAAATGGGTTTATAAAATTTCTTGATACTCTAGTGAATCTATGATAAAGCCATAGAGCTACCTTCTAAATTTATTTTCAAGAATTATTTGATATGGGAAATGGAAAAATTTCAAATTTTTTGACTTAAGGGCATTTTGATAATTTTGTTGCCTTAGGGGCAAAATGGTTCTTTGACCATTCCTCATCTTCTTCCTCCCTCAATTATGAGTTTGGCTTGAACTAGTTTTTGAATTTCCAAATTCTTTCTTTTTTGCCTTATAACATAAATTTATGTTGGTTCTAATTAGTTCTAGATGAAAATTTGTTATTTGCCAACTTATATTCATCACAATTTATTCTACTTTGTTGCAAAAATAACAAAAAAACATAGCTCCATTCACAATTCCAATCCTTGATTTTCTTCATTCATTTTGATGAATTTTCACACAGAATAATTCATATATCCTTACTCAAGTGTATCTTACATATAATTAAACTAAACATGGTAGAGCGAAAAATATCAACCTTTGAATTCTTAAAAATCGAATTTTTAAAACTCAAAATTGTTTTTGGAGAATTATTGAGTTTCAAGACGTTAAAATTTTCAGAAACCGAATTCACATTACCTACAACATTTCTAGTAACAAAATTTGAAGGAAAAATTACTCCTCCTACTTGAATTTGAATTTTTGGTGACGACTTCAAGCTTTTCTAGCAAAGCTCCTACGAGATTGCAAGTTTCTAATTCCTTCCCTCTGTTGCAAAATTGTTTGGTTTGGAATGTTGCTAGGATTACTAAGAAGTTGTCTATGTATAAAGTTAGGCAAACTATTGTTGGAATTGAAGGGAATTTGGTCGTATGTATTCGTGTTTTGCATCAGGGAGTTTCATTCCTTATATAGTGTTTTGCCTCCTCCAATTCGGAATGATTTATTCAGGCAGCATGCGCAAGGTTGTTAGATATGGCGGTAGGCATCAGGGCTACAAAAGAGAGGGTTGTAGGCGCATCGATGATTTATAGGGTGTGAGTCTCGAGAGGATGAAGCTGTGTAAGCAGCTTTCATGGCGGTCGAAGTGTTTAAAAGGATGCTTAAGTATAATGATTTTGTAAAAATAAATAGCGATCAAATGACAATCTCTGCTTCCTCCAATTCCTCTTGTCTTCCACGTTCCGCGCTTCGAGTTTTGCCTTCCCCAATTTCTTTTTCTTTTTCTGCTTTTGAGTTTTATTAGTTCCTTTTATGGGTTTTATTTTATTCGCAGGCTAATATTCCTACCCAGCACCCCTAGCCTAGCTGGTAGCGTGTTTTGCTACCAGCCAGGGACCAGGGTTCAATTCCCTCCGTACCCCCTTTCTACTTTTCTCCTTTCCTTCTTCTTTTACTTTTCTTTTATTTTATTTTATTTTATTTCTTTTAATTTTAATAATTCTATTTTTGATTTCTATTTTTTTTCCAAAATCCTAAAAACTCATTTATATTTTCCTCTCACTGATTTAATTTTTTTCCTCAATTATTTATTTTATTTGATAAATGTTTATTTATTCATATTTAATTCCTAAAATATTTTTATTTTATCTAAATATTTCAAGAATCTATTTTCTATTTAAGTTTTGATTGATATATTATTATTTTTCATTTAATTCTTAATTAACTAAAATTTCTTTCTCTCTCTTTCTCGTTCTTTTTCTTTTCTTCTTTCTTTTGAGAATATTATGTACTAAATAGACAACATTCTTCTTATGGAAAATAAAATTCTAAGTTAAGTTAAAAAAGAAGAGGAAAATCTTCTAATTTAAAGTTATAATTTCACTATATCAAAAATAGGATGTTATAGCCGACACCTTTATTAATCAAATTCACCATAAGTTTGATCCAAAACCTTCAATTCTCTTCATGAATAGCTTCACCTTGATTTTAGCTTCCTTCCAATTCCATTAATTCAAAGAAAAGAGGGAAGAATCACATATTCGCTTCTTCGTCGAAGCTTTATAGGAGCCTCGCCGGAAAACTTAAAAAAATGTAGGAGTTATCTTTCTTTTGAATTCAATTGATAGGATTAATATATGTTATGTGAATTTGATTTTTGAAAGTTTGCCACCTTGAGATGGATAAAAAAATTGAAAATGAATTGAGTTTGAGATTTTGAAATTTCGAATCTAAGGCATGATCAACTCTGTCATGAAGAATCGTTTTAATAAAATTATCAGTTGGGTGAGCTTCGGAGTTCATATTGAAAGCGTTCTGGGTGAAAAATTCCACGAGTTAGTAAGGGAAATGAGAAATCAACCTTGAGCAATTCACGTTCAGGTTCTGGTTCTAGACAAGAACCTTTACTAAAATTCTAGAACAAATTGTGACCCAGATGAATTGCTTATGCCTTAAATGAGTTAAAATTTGTAAATTTAATTTAATAGAGGTAGAAAGAAGAATTTCAGTAAATTAAAATTGTCTTTGAGCCATACTAGAGGATCTGAAATCATTGGGGAAGAAGATGATGGTCAAAATGGCCATTTTGCCCCTAGGTAGGAAAATGACCAAAATACCCTTGGGGCCAAAATCGTTCAAAATTTTGTTTTCTTTATGTAACATAGGTGTTAAACCTGTGAGAAATTTTTACTTCATCATTGAACCACTATACCATATTCATTAAGGATTAAAAAGGATAACAAATCCTAATTTTTAAAAATTACCAAAATACCTCTAGAACAAAAATTTGAAATTTTGACTATTTTACTAGAAGAAATATTGTTAAAATAATCCAGGTGTAAACCTATAATAAATATATCATTCATAGTTTTTGAAATGTAGTGAAAAATCCTTAGAAATTTTTTTTTCCAAAATGACCAAAATACCCCTATGTTATAAAACTAAAATTTATCATTATTTTGGTGATTCTAAAATTCATGGAAAGATAATTTAAGCATTCCCTAGTAAGATTAGGCACCTTTATGAAATTTTTAATTATCATAAATGTGATTGGAAATCCTTAAAGGACAAAATTTCTACAAAATAACCAAAATACCCCTTTTAAGAGAAAAATTACTAAAATATCCTTTTGCAGAAATTTTTTCCAAAATAATTTAAGACAAAGATTCAAAGCCTTTTTAATATGTAGATTTTCAACATAAATATCTAAATAGGAAGAAAATTCTGAAAGAAGTGTAAAATTACTATTTTGCCCCTATCTTCTTTTATAATATATTGTTTGATTAATGTGATCATTGATTGTAGTTTAAATTTCCTATGATGTATATGTGTTGAATTGTTGGTAGAAATGTGATTTACTACCTCTACTATTTGATAGAGCTTATATATCCATGTTAACTGTCCATGTAAGACAGTAAATGATAGAAATAACCCTAGGGCAGAAGATCAACTGAGAAATGTTCAAATAATGATGACAATTATAGAATGGTTATAATGTAGAGATGAAAGATGGATGTTATCCTTAGGTTTTGAGCATGTCATTAGATTGGGTTGAAAACCTAAACGAGTGAGAAATAAGAATGGAGATTCCAAAGGTTGACCACAAAAGGTACTTGAAGAATGTATGCAAGCACTGGAGAGACCTTCGAGGTAAATAAGGTGTTAAGTTGTGAACTGCTCAACGTGAAAAGGATGTCACACAACCAGCTTGGTGTCCCCAACAAAGCAGATCATTATCATGATTCGGTTGAAAGCATCCTGGACCCAATACCAGGCAGGATATGTACTCTCGATCATCAACCTAAGATTGCAAACTTGGACTATTGTTGATACGCTTGTGTAAGTCCTTCCGAAGTTAGTAGTATTGAAGGCTGTGAAGGGCCCTAGATTGAGTAGAAATTCCTAAATTAGGCACGTTGCATTGAGATGAGAGTCTACGTTAGTTAGAAATATTCTATGTATGTGCTTGCCTAAAGGATAGATGACTCACTCCTACAACCCTTGTATTTTTCCAAATACAGATGCTAGAAGAATTTCAACCCTTGTTTCACCTATCTATAATACCTCTAGAAGGGAGATGGACTCATGATAGAATTAAGGGAGATGATGCTTTTATGGGCTACGTTAGGTTCACCTTTAGGCCTACCAACATTATAGTTCCATGACAGTTTCATCATATAGATGTACATGTAATTCTATCATAGTCTTTGCCTCCCAGATTCACTAGTGTTCCTGCAACACAACAACATAATTAGACTTCTCCACACCCATAATCCTTAATGGGTTTAGTTCAAGTAGGGAATCTAGATAGGAGGGAAGATTCTTCAAAGGAATACGATCCTTTTAAAAGATCTGACTAGATGATTTGTATATGAAAAACTATCTTAGATTTTTATCTTGTTTTATCTGTTGAGACATTATGGGAATGTAATAATAATTTTACTTATACCTTTATCTGTCTTGTATATTAGGTTGAGCATGTTTTGAACAAAATCAAGTTGAACGAATATGTGTGAAATGTTATGCTCCATCAAATTGTAATTCCCTTGATGAGTTTAAATTTAAAAAGTCACCGACAATAAAATTACCCAAACATAATTTCTAAAAAATTAAAGTGAATAAAAAGGGGCATTACAAAACTCACATGTTTCCCCTCAACCAAGCTATGATGCCACTAATAACAATGACATTTATTTTAAAAATATAAATGAGAAATAAGAGATACGGTGATTGGAAATTGTTGCTCTTTTTTTCAGTAATTTGATGGCCTATTTAAAGGCTTACATCCAATAACTAAATAAGTTAACAAATAAAATATCAAAAAACAACGTGAGCACATTTTGTTGAACATGAGCATGTTCTATTGAACATGACCATGTTATGCTAAATATACCGCGAACAAACTCATAAAAAATAGGACATACTTAAAACTAACTTTGACTAAGTAAAACAAATTAAAATTAAGTAGAAAAATAAACTAATTTTTTTCAACAATAATGACATTAACAGAGTTTGAATGTGGGATTTCATAAATTATCTAAATATCTCACTACTATATCTCACTACTATATTGACCTTGGTTCATTGTTGCAAACTCTATACTATTACATATTTTTTGGACTCATATAATTTTAGTTCATAAAGAATTTTTTTTGTTATTTTGTTCTTTGTAAATGTTGTATTTACTTTTAGCTTTTAAAAATTATATGCTTTTAATATTTTATGAAGTACTATGAACATGTGTTTGTTTTTATAATTGTACGTTATAGAAAAGACACTCGGTAGCTCAAAGACATTGAATGCTCTATTCTTAGATAACGTTTTACCAGTTTTTTATTAGGTTTTTTTTTCTCCTTTTAAAAATGAAAGGTTAGACTAAATACATATTATATAAAAATACTTAATATTATAAGTAGTTTATTTTTTAAGAGTCAATAATAAAAATCAAGAAGGTGATACAAATCGAGTTAAGGAACGTCTTGAAAATAGATAAAATGATATAAATAAGAACTTGATTATAATCGTGACCTACCAGTAGAACCAAAGTTATCAAAATATGATCCTAGTCACGACTTGCTGATAAAACCAAATAGTTCTTTAACCCAATAATAAAATGAAAACTTATAAAAGAGAAAATACTTAATTCATTCAAATATTTGTGTTGTTCCTTTACATATGTTCTTAGTTATAGGAAATTAGAAAAAACAAATAATAGGAAAAAAAATTCTATACAAATCCTAAGTAAATCATAATCTCCTTCAATTTCATAAAACATGTAAATAAGTGATCTATTTTTTTATAGAGCCTCTAATCCACTTTGTTATGACAATTTCTTAGCCATGATCTTTAAATTGTAGGTACAAGACAATTCTTGAATTGGGTTTGAGTTTAGTTAAATCTTCTTTAATTTGCACCTTCTTCATTATTATGCTTTGAAAAGTTTTTATGCTTACTTTAGCTTCCGCTTTTGTCTATAAGTCTTCAATTCATTGCAAAGGATATTTGTAATTATTGGGTCTTGTCAGGTTCATATCATTCCCTTCCTCTAAACTTGATTCATCCTTGAATCAAGTTTAATCTCATATGAACATTTCTTGACTTCCATAATTAGGCTTAGCAAATCTTCTTTTATCATCTTTGTCTTATAAGAAAACATTTCAATGAATTCCAATCACTTGACATGTCTCTTTTAAAACTTGCGTTGAGTTTTCAAAAACTTCAAACTTTGATGGTCAAAATGCATTATGAACTCCCTTGGCCATAAGTAGTGCGGTCAATTCTCATTTGCATTCTTAATTGTAAGTCACTCTTTAATTGCCTTTAACTCCTTTCATCTTACAAGTTTTTAGGACTTTGATAAGTCATCTAAGCGTCTCCTTAGACTAGAAGTCTTTGTAAGGTCTACCAAATTTCATCAAGACTTTAGACATTTGCACATTTGAAAGCTTAAAACTCATCTTCATTTGATGCTCTACATTCCTCCATTAAAAGTTCTTCTTCAAGGTTCCTCAAAAGATAATCATCACTTAAAAACAAAATATTAGAAGAACATAAGACTTTGCATTCCGTCTTTAAACACTTCTTCTAATTTTTTCCTTTTTGAAGAGAATCATCAATTATAAACAAAGGATTGGAAAAACACAACACTTTGCATTCCTCCTTTGAAACCACTTCTTCAATTTCCTTGGAAAAATATTCATCATAATTAAACAATGAGTTAGCATAGAAATAATTATATTTTTCTTTTTCGCTTACTTTTTCTTTTTTCATCAATTCTTTCTCTTTCATATCTTTTTCTTTTAATTCTTTTCTTTCAACTCTTTCACTTTCATCTCCTTTTCTTTTAATTTTTTTTTCTCTCAATTATTTTTCTTCTATTTTTCTCTCATTTTCTCTTAACTCTCTTTCTCTCAATTCTTTCTTATTCAACTCATTTTCTCTTAACTAATTGGATTTCTCGCATTTTTCTTCACTGTTTATTTAGTCTTCAAAGACATTCTTTGGAGACAAAGAAACAAGTGTAATTTTTTCTTCATTATGAATAAAAGAGAACTTTTGTAATGTTTTGTTCAATCCTCTTTAATTTGGCACAAATCTTTTTCTCATGGAAACTTTCATTTCTTCCCATGTACAAATAGGTTTTTCTCCATATATATGCCTACTACTTATAAATTGATTGCACCAAATACTAGTATAATCAATGAATTTAAAAATTTCTAGTTTAATCTTTTGATCCTCCAAAAAGTAATAATTTTCAAAGACATGTTCAATTTTTCTATCCCATTCTAAATACAATTTTGAATCATTCTTACTTTGGTATGATGGAATTGTTAGTCTAATATTTCCCAAATGATTGTCTCTTCTTCATTCATCTTTTCTCCTTATAGTGCTACCAATAAAATTCTATTTTTTCTTGTCTTCAAAAGTGTGTTTCCTTAGACTTTAGGTTTAATTAGGGATTTGAAGAATATCCAATTTTTCATTTAGAGCTTTGAATTGATCTTGAATAACCTTCATGAAAAACTTGAGTTAAGGGTCTGCTCCACTCATGATTAAAGTGCTATAAAAAATTGAGTTACAAAAAATATTATCCTCACACAACACTCTCTCAGATGGTTACCCTCAAAATATCTTTTAGTCACTCGTGTTTTCACTCAAATTGCCTTTTTTTTTCCTCTATTAGTCTAACTACTCTTGTCTTTTATCACTCAACTTCACCTTACGAGCTCTTATATAAGAACCTTTAAGGATGATTCTATAGAACAAGAAATAGTAGAGAATGGTGATATAATAACTTTGTAGAACAAGAACATAGAAACAAAATGAACAAGAAAGTCAAGAATTTTTTTCTTTTTTTTGGAGACATGATCAAAGGAAGATGTACAGAACCAAAAATTAAATAAAAATAGAATTAATACTTTGTGAGTAATAGAATATAAGATCAATTAATACTTTTTTTATGTGACAAAATCAAAGGAAGGTGTAAATAAAAATAAGAATAGAATTGACATTTTGTGAGTAATAGAATATATTTTCAAGCAATAGATTTAGTATCACTCAAAATATTCTTTTATTTAATCTGAATTTTTTTTCAAACTTTATCCTTTTTTTTTGGCACGATTATTTTTTTTTTTTTTTGCTTTGAGAAGATGATAGAAAAGAAGTAAAGGAAGATAACAAAAGGAATAGAACAAAAGAAGACTAAAAAGAAATAAACTAACAACAGAAACAACAAGGATTGAAGAAGACAAAATAAAATAAGGATAGATAAAAACTTGAATACAAGAGCTTTGAATTAATCTTGAATAACCTTCATGAAAAACTTGAGTTCAGGGTTTGCTCCACTCATGATTAAAGTACTATATAAAACTTTAGTTAGAAAAAAATTATATTATCCTTACACAACAGTCTCTCAAATGTTTACACTCAAAATATGTTTTAATCACTCATGTTTTCTATAACATCCTATTTTTTAATTATCAAATAAATTTTATTAGAATTAATAAATTTATTTGAAGATTATATTAGTTCATAGTTAGAAATTATTCATCTAGTAAATTTTAAGTATAGTTAAAAAATAAGAAGTAAATACGTAATAGAGTAATAACAATAACAGTTAAGTATTTAAAGAAAAACATAAAATTTTAAAACTAGAAATTTAAGAATTAAAACAAAGAAAAATATTAGATTATAGTTAAAAATTGTAGTTAATAAATATACAAAGTATATATAGTAGACTTAAAAGAAGAATTTTGAAATCCTTAGAAGCAAAAAAATAAATAAATTAAGTTTAAATAATATAATTAGTTGTTGATAATAATAAAACTAAGAAAATAAAAATATTTTACACAGAAATTATAAAAGATAAAAAGAAACTGAGAAAAAGGATTTTTCAGGAATTATTTTTAAGAAATTTTAGAAGTAAGAATAAGTAAATAAAAATAAAATAAAAAACAAA
>JAMLFT010008961.1:0-13169 GCA_026544285.1 Pachyrhizus erosus | reverse complement strand
CCCAACAGTAGGGAGTGGGAGAGAGGATAATCATATTTGTGCTAGTACTAGTAAGAATAATCTTAGATTCATATTAATTTAACGTTGAGTTCGTATTAACATATATTGTTGCATCTAACAATTTTGCCAGTTCTGAAAGGAATTTATCATTGATATTATATATTAAATATCTATATTTTATTTCTTTCTAATTTTATTTTTATACATTTGAAGTGTACAAAAAACACCACCCTCCAATGCTTCATGACGAAGTGTGGCGCCTAGAGAAGATAGGTAAAGAGGGAGCTTTCCACAGAAAATTGTCATCGGAGGGGATCAAAACAGTGCAAGACTTTCTCAAACTAGCAGTTATTGATACTCTTAAGCTAAGAAATGTATCTATCTATACATCATAGTTTTCATTGGGCACAAAAAATATTAATTTTTTATATATGAAGTAACTACGTGAAATTAATTGTTTTTTGTTGAATGTTTCTGAAACCAGATTTTAGGCATGGGGATGTCAGACAAAATGTGGGAAGTCACCATCAAACATGCAATGACTTGTGACACGGGGAGCAAGATGTATATTTATCGCGGACCACACTTTACTATTTTTCTGGATCCAATTTGCAAATTAATTAAAGCAGATGTCAATGGACAGACATTTTCCAACAGAGATCCGATGAACCATTTGAATAAGGTACAATGAATCATCTACTCATGGACTCAAATTTTTGTTCCATTAATTTATATCTAAATTACACACTTAAGTTAAGAATTTTGGCCTCTAATTCATTTTGGTGGATGTTATTTTTTACATTTGCAGGCCTATATAGACAAATTGGTGAAAGAAGCATACGGGAGATGGAATGACTTGGAGGAGATTGACGGAGTTCTGAATGATAACATTACTTTGTTAAGCCAAGGTATCTTCCATTAATCTAGGTCTTTTGTGTGTCTATGCCAAATTATATATCATTAGAAAAATGTTGCTATATAGAATTTAAAAACTTCAACAAATGTTCAAACTAATAGTAGCAAAATCTTTTAAGAACTTAAAATACTACAATAAACCCTACTTTATATTTTTAGGATAGTTTTGACAAATAAAATGACTTTTTAATGTTAATAACTCAGTTGTTTAATAAGAACAACAATTCCACACTTAGTCGCCATGCCAACAAGCTCTAGCGGTAGAATTTTGCTAGAAGAAATTCTTATATATTACCAAGAACCCCTATAAGAGCTAGCTATTATTGGAGATGACTTAACACATTTTATTATTAACTTAAATTTATTAGAAATAAAAAAAGTAAGTTGATTTAATTATAAACTTATTGCATATAGTTCCATTTTATTTCATATTGTTAAAACTTCAAATTCTGTATTTGACAAATAACTAATTCCATTTAAAATAACATTAAAATGACCATTATTTGGATTCAGCCACAGTAACTGACCATGATGTGAACAAACTATAGGTGATCAAACTATGGATCAATTTGCAAACAATCAATCAGCAGCATCAGTAGTTACATATGATCAGAATCAGTATTACACTGACAAATCTGCCAGCTATGCAGCAAACAATAATACACAAATGGGATGTTGCGAGTGGTCACTGAATCAACCCTATAACACAACGTTTTCTAATGGCTTTCCTTTTAGTTTCTCAGTGACACAATCAAATGGTGACATTACCGCTTCAGGTTCTAGCTCCGTTGATGTTGATGGGGCCACAAGGCAGAATTAAGATGTACCAAAAGTTCTTGCACCATGTACAGTACTATATATATGTAGGCACACGCTACTTATAAGTATGTATAAGATCTTTGTGTAATTCACAAAACTTATGCATGCTTGTAAGTGGTGTGCCCCTAAATGATGTTTCCAAGCAAAAAGGAAAAAAAAAGGTCTAAATTGCATAAGTAGTAAAGTACTTTGACTTTCTGCTGTATATACTATATACAGGAAAGTGTAAGCAGTGTGAAGGAATCAAATTTAGCTTAGCATAGAGGTGCTAGGCTCATTTTAAGGATCGTGTGAATGATGGGCATGGCTCCTGCCTCTTGGATGGGCTGTGTTGTGCTTTGTTACCTAAGTGTTTAGTGATCACAAAAGAGTATGATGTGTTGTAAAATAACATTATACTGTTATCCCCTTATCTGCTTTTAATTTTCCACGTCTTGGTTTTGATTTGGATGCCTTGTACGTTCTGATTGTTTTTTTTTTTTTCAGGCCTTATTAGTCAAATTCGTAGGACAAAGGAAATCGATCCATAAAAGCCTTTCTTAATGTTTAATGGCTAATAGTCCTAGGTCAAGACGCCAAGAAAGTTATAGCATATGTATTTCTTAATATGGTTCCTTGAATATGGTTCCTTGAATGACAGTTTGAAGTTTAAATATGTATTTGTTTCTAAAATTTTTAAAAATTTTATATTTGATTTTTAATTTTTGGTCTTTATTTTTTTTATATTCTTTTAATCTTGTCACATTATCATTTGATGATAAATATATTTGTAATTGTGATAAAAAATTAGAAATAAAAAAATCAAATTAAAAAATATTTTAAGAAATAAAAATATATATATTTAAGCTTTATAAACTTAACTTTTCATTAATGTTATGTCTAACACTTAGTCATATCATAATAAAGGAAAAAAAATTAATTCTATCAAAATTAATAATTTCTAACATATTCTTATACCAAAAGATCACATAAAACATGAGAGATCTCTTAATGACTGTGAAATTATTTATTAGCATAAAAACACAAATTAGATCAAACGACAGCATGCCAAATTAAAATAGAGAATTTTCTAACTTTAACCTTACCTGCTAGCTGACCAAATTGAACAAATAGCTCCATGAATCACATTTTTAACGATATTATATTTAAAAATGTTATATAAGGTGTATGTTTAAATCAGGGTCAATATAAGGATAAGTAATTGATGGTCTAGAATCGTTCTTAAACTAGCATTATTGTTAGTACTGTTTTGCCTTAGCGTATACGGTTATACCTCTCCATGCTTCAGGCTTTCACTAATACACCAAAACTTAAATAAATAAGACAAAACCGAGGCTTTCATCGAGGTGTACATTTATTTTAAGGTTTTGTGAATAAAACATTTACTACAAATATTTTCGTTATAATACAATGTTTACTTTGCACCTCCGAAGACTAGTAATTTGTAAGATGGATCGAAATGCTAAGTGCAATTGTAGGAAAATATTGAATACTCTAGTCACATGTCATGTTAACCCTATAGTACATTTTTCTTCTAGTTATGGTAAAATTCCTTCTACCACAATCGAGATTCACTTATTAGGTAGATGTTTTTTTTAGAGAAATTATTAGGTAGATGTTTTTTTAGAGAACTTATTAGGTAAATGCTTTTTTCTGAGAAGTTATTAGGTAGATGTTTTTTTTTTTTTCTTTTTCTAGATAACTTACTAGGTAGATGTTCTTTTTTAGAGAACTTATTAGGTAGATGTTGAAACTACAAAGATATTTGCTTTCGATTAAAGAGTGTATTGATTCATTTTCTCTGAAAAAATAAAATAAAATTGAAGAGTCAATAAACTAAAAGTAACGAAACTTAAATTTACACACACCTGATTATATAGCTTCTAGAGGAGAGGAAAGTGAATTTAGGGGAAAGTCAATTTTTTTTGGTAAGTTTCTAAACTTAACTTCATAAGGTTAAAAAAAATGTATGGTTAATAATTTTGTAACTTTTGTAATTGTATTAGATTCAAAAAATTTGATATTATTTTAAGCGAAGAAATTTGTGGCTGTGAATTTGCTTGAGCTGGCCATGATCAATGTGGTCTTATCCATTTCATTTTCAATTTTGTTTTTCTTTTATTAATTCAAACAATTATTAATTAATAAAGGTATTGAAATGAAAATTCTAATGTTTATCTAGTATTTATGACACATTTTTTACTAGATGAGAGCGCAATCTTAAACTCCATTAAAATAAAAAAAATAAAACATTTATAATTATTAATTAATTATTTATAGCATAAGTTTATGAATTTTATAGTAACTAGGGATATTTTGATCATTTTATACAAGAATTTTAAATAATTTTTTTAAAAAAACTAAAATTATATTTATTATTTTTAACATTATTCTAAGCTTAAAAAAAAAATTTCTTTTTTTTGACCTATCTGTATGAACTTTAAGCTAATATCACCTTTTAAGGATAATTTAGTCATTTTTGCATGATGTTTTTCTAAAAAATTATGGAAATTCACAATTAAATATTACTCATTGTGAGTTTACTTGTTTCACTCAAAAATTTGAGATTCCTATCTAGATATCCAGAAATAAATACGAAATAAAAAATTATTCGATAAATATAAATGTAAGTGTAATAGGGTTTGAGGACAACTTTATTAAATTGATTAATATCATTTAGATATATTATTATCAAACTTGTCCTGGTAATATTTAAAGAATGTTTGTAAATAAGTATTATTTTATGGTAGTATATAGGACATTTTGTTAATAGGGTATTTTAGATTTTATATAGGGTATTTTAGATTTTATATTTTGCCTTTTATGTTTAGGATTAATATTTTAATAAATTATGCACATTTCTTAATATATTAAAATAAATTTACATATTTTTTTAATTTACAAAATTTAGAAAAATAATAATAAAAATTAATGTATTTTTATAATCGATTTGGTGATTGGACTAGTTAAAATTTTTGGTTCAAGATTCAATTGTTATATGGATGATGATGATGAAATATAATCCATTAATACCAATTTCATTAATTGCAAGTAAAATTAAATTATTTAATAAACCAAAATAATAATTTACTTCTAATAAAACAGTCCAAAGGAAATTGTTAAAAAATATATTAATAAATAAAACATCATTTTATATCACTTCGGCCGATTTTTAATAGTTATACTAGGTTTTGATAAGTTTTTTCTTTTGTTGGCATTTTTTTACTAGTTCTCAATGTGAGTTATATGTTTATTTCGATTGAAAATTGGGTTAGTTTATTATAGTTTTGTAATTGAACCAGTCGCATTAGTTTAATCCAATCTTCATAACATAAAAAATATATAAAATTTGAAAAATTATTAAGTTATAATCAAGAAAAATATTGAAAGTATTTACTTAGATTCTAATTCAACTCAAACGGTTTAAAATTTTAATATTTTCCAGTCAAGTTTTATTAAATTTGAAAAAATCCGTAAATATCCCCTTCAGTTAAATTTAATATTTTTTTTAAAATTTAAAAATTAAAATGATATAATATATTTAATTATTTATTATGACAACATGTCATTGAAAAAAAGAAGAAGAGTATAAATATAAATGACTTAATTCTGGAACAATTTAGTGACAAATTATTACGTTAGTAAATAATTTAGTGACAAATATTTATTATTGTTAATTACTTTGGCAAAGTCCGAGTCGGAACCACACGATTACAATTATTCAGTTTGTATCCAACGTTCTGTATCTCATTTTGGAAACTTCACGACGCAGAAGATGACCTCTCCAAATGGCTGTTTCAGTTCTGCCACCGACATGTCCAAGTGCTCTTTGATTTTCCTTATGATTATAATGGTGGACTTGATTTTCTTATGGAAGCTTTTGCTCACGGCTTTCCCTTGAACTATACTGTTCACCAAGTTGCGCCTTCTATCTTCTTCTCTCTACTTGACTCTTTCCTTCAAGTTTTTGTGTCTGCATATCAATGTCCTCTACTTTCTCTTTATCTATCATTTAAGAAAAACAAAAATAAATATATTTGGAGGGTTCCTAGTTGCAAGAATTGAAGATGAAACATGGATCTCGGCTTCCATTCGGAACCCTCCAGTTCAATGAATCAGATGCACAAAATAGCACACCTGTAACTGGACGATCACTGTTAAAATTTTCCATGTCCACAATAAACTTACCAATTAGTTAACACTTAATCTTAGATAAAGTATAATTATTATTTTTTAAATAATTCATTCCAAAAATGCAATTAGTGTCTCAAGTTCTTCATCCTAACTTCTTGTTTCCTATTCATTCAATTAAAATAAAAAGACTAGTAATAACATATTTTCTAAAATACTTTTTTTTTAATACACATTCTATTTATGACTACAAAGTCGGAAGTAAAACTCATTAAAATTTATGATTTTTTTATAAATTTTAATTAATAATAAAAAATATGATAAATAAAAATATTATTAATATTCTTCTTAAAATAAATAGTATGACGATGCGTTTTTGTATTAATTGTTCTATCTTCCGTCCTTGAGATATACGTCCAACAAGACTTATCTAAAAAACATGTTTGACTAAATTCTTTATGTAAGATTAATTGTTTATATTATATATTTTAAAATATTTTGTCACACCAAAAAAACTTCAACTTTATTAATCGAATAATATACATAAATTGTTATAAACTCTATGATAGTTAAACCCTAAATCCTAAATTTTAATCATAAAAAATATGTTTTACTTCTAATAAATAAAAAAAAGTTTATGATTTGAACTTTATATATAAAAATAATTTTTATTAAAAGAATTTTCTTTATTATATGTTAATAATATATTTTTGTTGTTTTTATTAAAATTTATTTTTATTTTTTATCTTAAAAAGGTTTATTTTATTTTTTTATTTTTTAAATTTGAGTTAATGATATTCTTTCTTAACAATGATCGTTTTTTATTTTAAGATATGATTTATTAAAATATAAAACTTATCTTATTAATTAAAAAAGACATAAATATGTTAAAATTTATATGAAAAATAAATTCTATGAACAACTAAAAAAATAAACCAACTTGTGAGAGATCTCCCAGGCAAAGGGAAACTCACCCCAATCTAAACCAGACTAGCCATACGAAGTTAATTAAGTCCCACAAAGTGAACGATCAAATGGGCTCGGAGTTTGAATGATGATCATGACAAAATCAAGCAACTGAGAGGGAGGTTTCTTGGTTTTACATCGTTGTCCCTTTGTTCCTGCTTATGTTCAAATAGGAGATTCTTCTTAGGCCTTACTTGGTAAGTTCTCTGTGTGTGAATGACGTTCTACCTGCGCTTCAATTACTCCACATGTTCCTCCTATTATCGATACTGGATAAATCTTGGTCAATGCAAATATCATCATCCATGCAATCAAGGATGTTTTACCTATTTTATTTGCCTACACTATGATACTTCATCTTGCAAATAGTTGCTCAACTGATTAAAAGGGTATTCGTTTTCAACAAAATAACATCTTCAGAGAAAAAAAAAAAAAAACTCGTTTTTATTGAATGACCGATGTCTCAAGTTCATTCACTCTATCTGCTTTGTTGAACTTCACCATTTTAACTCCATTAAATTAAAAAAAAGCTCATCTTTATTGATAAATCACACATAAAATATAGGTATGCAAAATAATTATATATACAGTAATATTACAACAATATCTACAAAATCTCCTAAACTGATTCTTTTAATTTTATTCAATGTTATCTTCATAATTTACTCATAGGTATATCTATCTCATTAGATTCTTTTTAAATGAGGTTTTAGATTGAAACCTTAAAATATTATTCAAAGAGGTAGTTTCATTATGTTACAGAGATTTTTGACTCGCTAAGTTTATTTTCACTAGAGACTACCTATTTAGATAAAAGTAAAATACGTGTTGAATTGTAAAAATGGGTAGTTGTTTTAGATAATACATATTTGGTTTCTATTAAAAATAATTATATGTGAAAAATCTGCTGAAAGAGGTAACTCCAACATATGTTATAGATATTTTCGACTGAAATAAAATTGTTTCGAATAAAAATACTTGCCTAGACAAAAATCAAAGGTGTGTTGATTATTGAATACTTTGACTTAATAATAAATGGTACTAAAACAATTAAATATGATAATAAGAATGTGAAAATATTTAATAATAATTCATATTTTTAATTTACTCAATAATCTGTGGGAAGTTTCAAGGAGAATTACGTTTGTCGACCTGACTTTAACATGTGATTAAATAGAGTTGTTGATTGTACATTTTTTGCACATTTTTCCAAGTCTTCGTGTGTGTGCCAGTCTCTGATGATGGTCTTGCACTGGTAGTAGGTGGTTCCTTCTTTATTATTACAACTCTTTGATTAGACTCATTGTACCTTTGATGTATGGAAGGATTCTCTTTGTTGCCTTTAAATTAATAAATAGTTGTTGAATTCTCCATCTAACAATTAACAACTCTAATTGCATATAGAATATCAGGCCTTATGCATATTAAATACCACAAACTTCCAATTACGCTTTTATAGTGTTGTATCCACTATTTTTTCCTTCCTCATGACTTGATTCCACATTCTATTATTGTGATGACCAAATTAGAGTTATACATCTTGAATTTTTTAATCACTTCCATAGCATAGCCTTTTTGAGTGATAAAGATGCCTTTGCCTTCTTGCTTTACTTTAATGCCAAACTAGTAAGACATGAGATCAATGTCGATCATCTCAAACTTTTTCATTATCTTTTTCTTAAACTCTTCGAACATGCTTGGATTGCTAGCTATAAAGATCAAATAATCTACATACACACACAATCAAAACATCATTATTTTGGGATTTGATGTAAAGTGCATGCTCTACATGCATAAGAATTGAGTAGATTCATATTTAGGCGGCTGAGGCCATTTGACTGTTTCAAAAGGCCCACGCTATTCTTACAATCGTTTCTTAATTCTTGTACCTTATTTTTTTCTTTTTAATTTTTTGTTTTAATTAAACTTTTTATTCTACCCCCTTCCGATGCACTTTTTCTTTCTTCTCTCACCCCTGCTCATGACTCTCCCCCTTTCCCATGCATGCACTTTATCTTTCTCCTCTCATGCATTTCTTTACATTTGGATCCTCATTAGCATAGTGGTAAGAAAGGGAAACCAAATTCCCAATTATAAAATAGCCTTGTATCCCACATTGACTTTGCAAATTCATTTCATTTCAATACAATTAATTATTTAATTTATATAATAAATTAAATTCACCAATTTAATTAATTATCTAACGAAAATAAACAATTATTTCCGGTCACATGAGACAATTTTTATACAAATAAGATAGTATTCTTATAAGTTATTTTAAATTTCCCCTTCCAATTCATTTATATCAAACAATTTTATAATTTTATTTTTATTCTATTTTCTTACCTATTTTTTTTTAGATCAAACAATTTAACATTCTACATTATTTTTATTTTATTTCTTTTTTTCTAATTATCTCTTTTATTTTCATCTCTCCTATTTCTCTCCTCAGAACCTTAAATTTAATTATGTTACCTTTTTTTTCACAAAAATGAAATTTTAGATTACTAATGAATTTAATATGGGTTATGTCAAATGAAAAATCTTAAGAGTTCGGAGGAAACTTTTGATAAATTGGTTCAAATTATTGGTTCTGGTTTTTCTAGTGATTGTGTGACAAGGATATAGTGTCATGGTCATATTTTGAGTGCTTTGTCCCTAATAATGTTCATAAAATCTTTTGTCATACTAAAATTGCTATGAAGTTGTGAGATGCCCTTAAATTCTAATATGGCTCTGTTGGAAAAAAGCCTCCTGGTATTGTAACTATATGAGGGGAAAGGATGCTTGTAAGAACTTAAAAGAATATAGAAATTTAGAAGAAACAACAACATGCCTAATGTTGGAAAAAAATGATCAACAATGAAGACTAGAAGCAACTATATTGCTGTGAAGTTGTGATATGCTCTTGAGTTCGAATATGACTCTGCTTAAAAAAAGCTTCCTAGTATTGTAACCATATGAGAGAAAAGGATGATTATAAGAGCTTAAAAGAAAATAGTAATGTAGAAGAAAACAACAACATGCTTATTGTTAGATACAAATGATCAACAGTGAAGACCAGAAGCAAGTTTGTTAGGTTCCTATTTAACTGAAAATCACCATGACGCAACATAGAAGGAGTAGTTGGAAAAAATTGATTTGGAAGGAGGCGCATGATATTTTAACCAGAAGGTCCATTAGAGTATGAATTGGTAGAATATTAGACTCTTTAATTCAATGGACACTTTATAGAGTGCATTGATGAATCCATTATCCATGTACAATAGCTGCCGACTGATTACTCCTTTTACTTTTAAAATTGATATTAGACAACTCCCTTTATCTTTACTAAGGAATTATCCTTGTTTTTACTTTTAAAGAGGAGGAGGATAATGTTTGAATTAAATATATTGAAATTCTGAGATGGTTTCCAGTGTTGGGTCTTTTCTTATACATTTAGAACATGGAAAACATTTACATTTATCATGTAAGAGCATATTTGTATTGTTGTTAAACCACGTTGAACGTGAATCCAACTAGAGATAAGTATTTGCATTCAACTTGCCTCAAAAACTGTAATACAACTAAAACAAACACACCCTAAATAGTGTGAATTATTAGGGAGATAGATGGTAGAGAGAAATACTCTAATTAAAAACTCTTGTGTTGTTTTTTCTTCCTCTTTTACAATAGAAAGAATAACCTATTTATAGGCATTAACACGCTTTTCAAAAACTGAAAATAATAAAACCTAATTATAGCTATAAAACAACTCTTGGTCTTTTATCTATAGAACTCTTGACTCTTGGCTTCTCATCTTTCCACTTCTAAATTTAAAACCCACTAAATAGCATTTAATGTTTATTCAACAAAATTCCCCCATAAACTTAAATGCTTCTACCATTCGTCATGCCAATCATCTTCTTGTATTTGTCAAAAAGTACTTTCGATAATGGTTTTGTGAAGATATCTGCAACTTAATCCTGACTTGCCACATGCACTAATTATACACTTTCTTCCTTCACATGATCTTAGATAAAGTGAAAACGAACGTCAATGTGTTTGCTTCTCTCATGGTTCACTGGGTTCTTTGCCAACTCAATCGCTGATTTGTTGTCAACTTGAATCACAATTGCACCTAGATGCTTTAGCTTCATCTTCCTCAACAAATTTCTAAGCCATAATGCATGACATACATACCAAGATGCTACCACATATTCAGCTTCACACGTCGAGAGCGTCACAACCGGTTGCTTCTTTGAAAGCCAAGAAAATGTTGTGTTATCTATAATGAATACATACCCCGATGTACTTTTTTGATCGTCTATGTCCCCGCACCAATCGCTGTCAAAGTAACTAACCAACTTGTAATTTTTTGCTTTCGAGTAGAATAACCTAAGTGACACAGTACCTTGAATGTACCGTAGGACTCGCTTCAACGCCTTCCAATGTGAATAAACCGGTTCCTCCATAAACCTACTTATAATGCCGACACTTAATGAAAGATCTGGCCTTGTGCATGTGAGATAGCGAAGGCTTCCTACCAAACTCCGGTATCTACTTGCATCGACACGTTCTCCTCCATCGAACTTCGAGAATTTTGCACCTGGTTCCATTCGTATTGATATCGGGTTGCAATTTTCCATCCTGTACTTCTTCAAAATCTCTTTTGCATATGTCTCCTGTGAAACAAAGATACCTGTCTTTCCTTGTTTGACCTCCAAACCAAGGAAAAACTTCATCAATCCCAAATCTGTCATATCAAATTTTCGTGTCATTGTGCTCTTAAACTTTTCTATCATCTCATCATTGTTACTCATAAAAATGAGGTCATCGACATAGAGAGCAACAAATATCACATTACCTCCACTCTTCTTTGTGTAAAGGGCATGCTCGTAAGGACATTCCATGCCCGCGGTGCTTGCTTCAACCCGTAAAGTGCCTTCTTCAATTTTAGCATCTTCTTCTCTTCTTTGATTTTAAGTACCCGAGTGGTTGTTCGATGTAGACTTCTTCTTCAAGCACACCATTCAAGAATGTCAACTTGACATCCATTTGAAACATCAACCATTTGAATTGAGTCGCTTAAGAAATGAGTAATCGGATTGTCTCTATTCTTACAACGGGAGCAAACACCTCGTCGTAGTCGATTCCCGGCTTTTGTTTGTATCCCTTCGCAACAAGTCGCACCTTGTACCGCTCTATCTTGCCTTGAGCATTCATCTTTTTCTTGAATACCCACTTCACACCAATGGGTTGACTTCTCTCTGGCAATTATGTTAGCTCCCATGTATTGTTGCGGTCAATCGTTGTAATCTCCTCATCCATGGTAGTTTGCCACTTCTTGTCTCGCACCACCTCTTCAAAGTTAATATTTTCAGCATCTGCCAAAAGACATACAAGATGTACTTCATTTGTCGAATCATACAAATCTTGCAAACTTCGCATTTTGGATTGTCGCAGGTCATCTTCATCATCAGTAGTTTCAGAATTGGTTGGTATACTTGTTGGTGCAACGACTGGTGATTCTCCAACCTCCGTCGAATTGTTCCAGTCCCACTCACTTGCTTCATTTACTCGCACATCACGACTCACCATCACCTTCTTGCTTATCGGGTCAGGTAGCTTGTACCCTTTTGTCTTCTCATCATACCAAATAAAAATATATCTTTTGCTTTTGTCTTCGAGCTTCATTCTTTGTTGATCCAGTATGTGTGCATAAGCCACACTACCGAACACTTTGAGATGATAAACTGTTGGCTTTTGTTCGCTCCATGCCTCTTGTGGTGTTTGATCATCTAACTTCACATGTGGACATCAATTTTACACATAGATGGCGCATTGCACGGCTTCCGCCCAAAATTCCTTTAACATCTTTTTGCTCTTGAGCATTAACCGAACCATGTCGAGAATGGTCCGGTTCTTCCTCTCGGTCACATCATTTTCTTGAGAAGAGTATGGTGCGGTTAGAAATAACCTTATGCCTTGATCCTCGCAATACACCATGAAAGCCGTCAAAGTATACTCGTTATCTCTATCGGATCGTACAACTTTGATGTATCTATCAGTTGTCTTCTCCACCATCACTTTGAACTTTTTGAACACCATGAATGCTTCAAATTTTTCTTTTAATAAATAAACCGAGGTTTTTAGTGAGAAATCATCGATAAAGGAAATGAAATACCTTTTACTGTTGAAAGATTCGGGGGTAATTGGTCTACATATGTCGGTATGAATCAACTCGAGAGGTTGCTTAGCCCAATATTCTGCCTTTGTTTTATACGAGGTTCTCGCATGCTTGCTGAGCACGCATTCTTCACAAAATTTTCCCTCGTAGTCCATGTTGGGTAGCCCGT
>JAMLFT010008960.1:0-13169 GCA_026544285.1 Pachyrhizus erosus | reverse complement strand
TTTCAAAATATTTTTAATTTCTTGAAGGCTTTATTCTAATGTTCACTCTTAGATAATTAGTACACTCTTGTGAGTTTAGATTTTAGATAGAGTTATTCATTGTCAAATTCTTTCCTGAATAAATTTGTTAAACTCATAAACTTAAATAAACTCTTGAATCAAGAAGTGAGTTAGTGAATTTAAAATAAAATCTAACTTTTACCCTTCATTAGGCTTGTAATGATAATGTTTTGTTAGGATCAAAAAAGAAAACCGAAGTTAACAGAAATTTCACGTGTAAATTACAGGTCTGAACGTCAGCCCTGAAAAACATGCACATTAAGCGAATAATGAGTGCGGACTTGCTAAAAAGCTGGTGTGTCGTTTCTACATCATAGGCATGGAGTAAAGACAAATTACTTTGGTTGTGATTTTTTTTAGTATACTTTCTGGTTAATATATAACCAATCATGTTAGATATAATTTTTAAAATAATTATTATAAAATTCAATAAATCAATATAATAATTTTCTAAATTTCAATATATTATTATTATTGGGTTGATCTTGATATTTAATATGTTTTCTTTTTTCACGTTCACATTCTTATTTATAATCAATTTTTATATGATATATAATTAAGTATTATTAATTATTTTTTTATTTAAAATTTAAAATTTAAATACATTTTACGTTGAAATTAATAAAAACTATAAATATGTGATGATTTATAAGTATTTAATAATTTCTCCATTTATAAACCATGACATCTCAAAGATTTCATGGACAGAGCCATGAATCATGATATTATGATTTTGTGTTCGTTTATTAAAATTTAAATAATTTTGTAATTTTTATTTTTTATTTAATTAATCTCACTCATATTTATATTATTCAATAAACAGAGTATTAGAAAAAGTATTTTCAAGAATATAATATTTCTCAAAATTTAAAATACACGAACTCTGCATCTCCTGCTACTATAGCATATTTTTTTTATAGGTCTCATTTATCCCAAGGTATACCCTTCACTTCTAATTCTAACTCCAATCTTACATCTTGAACAGAAGCTTATTTGAACGCCAGACGGCCAGAGTATCTTTGTAGATATATATCTCTCATTGGCTAGTTAATTGTTCCTTAGATGGCCACATAATCATTAAGAATCAGCTCTCAGCCATGCAAGGAAAGTCTTACTGAACAGATATAATCCAATAAAAGCAACCTAACCCTTGCAAATTTTATTTATCAAAACTTAACTAGAAAATAATTGGATAGATTAACATGTTATTTGGAACACCACAGTAAGAAAATTAAAAAAAAAAAAAAAACAAAAACAAAAGAGTTTTTGTCTTGTGTCTTAGAGATCTTTCCTTGTACAGAAATACGAGGTTTACATCCTTGTACAGTAGAAAGCATAAACTTTTCCACACTAAAACAGCAACTTAACTTTTTACATATACTTGATTAGTTGATCTTGATATTCATAATTGCCGATCCAAAAATAATAAATCATGTGTTTTTTTTACCACATTATTTAATCCATTCTGTAGACAAATTGAGGCATCTTTGATGAATTTGTAGACAAATTGTCATGCTTTTTTATTCTTGATTTTCATAGTCTGTTCTCAAAGTTGTCAGAAGTTTAACATCTGCGTAGGCTAGGCAATGCTTAGCAACTTCACTATTTAACAAGAAACAGCAAAGTCAATAGTGGAAGGCATAGCTGTATAAAAGAAAACAGTGTGATTGCTGCTGATGTAGTAGGGTGAATGAAATATTATCGGATAATAATTTGGTTTGCGTTTGGTTTTTTGCTGGAAAAAAACTTATCTTGGCCCCATGCAAAAATTTCCTTTCGCAAATTTTTCTGGTAAGTCATAATGATTGCAATGACTTATCAATGGCTAACCAAACACAACCTTAGTTACTCCCATTGCCTTGTTTTGGCCAGATTTGTATTGTAAGCATCTTTTGTGGATAAAATAGATGGAGGAAACGGTACTCTTGCACATGAGGTGGAATGTAAGATAAGAGACATGTTGTAGAGTGCCTTAAGTTCATTAATTAAAGAGTGTTTAGTAAATTTTATTAGCATTAAATATTTTTTTAGTCTGTATAAAATAAGGATTTTTTTTTATTTTAGTTCTTAAAAATTTTTATTTTTATTTTAATCATTTAAATGTATTTTTTTAACTTTTTATTTAGGAGTTAAAATAAAAAATAATTTTTTAAAAAACTAAAATAAAAAATAAAAATAAAAATATCATATCTTATAGAAATCAAATAGATATTTAAGTCATCTTATTAATATATTTTTATATTTTTAATTTGTTATGAATTAGGTTTGGGACCAACTCAAATCCAATGTCCGCTTTATTGAAGTTTTGACCAAGGTCAATTATTTCTTGGATTAACGTCACTTTACATTCCTATAACTTCTCTCCTTAAACCATGCACTCCAAGCATATAGAAATACAACTCATCCTCACTACTATAAATACTTATAGGTACACAATATTTTATTACTATTAATCTTTGTTTGAGATTCTTCATTAAGATAGATGTCAGAATGCCTTTATATGTATCTCACCCTCGCTCATACAGAACAATTCAAAGAATTCAAATCACACTCCTAACATCGCTAGACAATTCATCTATTAGTTCGGGTCAACCAACCACAAAGAGCATAGACCATCACTCTCTACATTTCCGACACAACATAATCTAATGTGTATTTCTTATCTAATAAACACTTTTCTAGTTGTTTTTTAAAAGTAGGTTAGCATTTGCTAACAAAACTTTGAACTAAGTTAGACTTTATTTGATATACAGAACACTTGTTTTGAGTGATTAGGATGCGTAGGCATCCCAATATTAACCTTGCAATTTATGGAATCATCTAAACAAATCGATATTGCATGAATAATATAACCGGTAGAAGCTACTGAATGTAAGGCTAGCTAGAAATAATTCTTATTGATTCAGATAAATGAATGTTAGCCTACAATTTTTAACATTTGAACTTGTATAATTTACCAAAAATCGCGGCAAGAACATGATCCCTTGCTAAAATGATGGAACCGATTTCGATCCCTAATAACTATATCTCTATCAAAGAAACCGGAAACGTGCTTCATGAAACTATGACAGTCATAACAAATCCTAAGATTCTTAATGACTCTAATAGTCTTTCTATCCCTATGATAAAGAAGAACAAAAGCCACTGCCAATTTCTCGCTGTGATAGCCCAGACTATGCTCCTTCTCTTCCTCTTGAATGTCATGTAGCACATTGGACGTACTAGGGGTGTAACCTCCAAGTTTCACAGTGTCAATAACCGAACCTAAGAATCTTGTAATCTCCACCCACTGCGGATGAGAATTATCTCCCGACACAAACTCATGAACCACTTGATCAATGTGAACCAAACTAAGGCCAGGCTCCTTGACAATTCTACTCTCCCTCATTGCATTTCTCACACCCTCCTTCCCAACCCAGTTACCAACTCCACCATAAGCATTCGATACAAGCACAAAATCACCATCATGATGAGGGTCTAACTCCTTGATCCGCTCCTTGGCCTTCTCAGCCAAGACAAGATGATTGTGCTTCACACACGCCCCAAGCAAGGTCCTCCAAATAACTGAATTTGGTTTAACACGCATTCCCTTCACAAACTCAAAAGCTTCAAGCACCATGCCAGTGCGGCCAAGAAGATCAACCATACAACCATAATGCTCAAGCGCTGGCTCAACACCATACTCACTCCACATGCTTTCAAAAAGCCGCTGCCCCTCCTCCACAAGACCACCATGACTACAAGCCACCAATGCGCCCATAAACGTGACGCTATCAGGCTTCAAACCAGACTCCACCATGTTAATGAACGCCTCCAAAGCCTCCCTACCACGTCCATGTACAGCGAGCCCGTTAATCAGCGCAGTCCATGTTACCACATTCCTGTGAGGCATTTCATCAAACACCTTAACAGAGCGATCAATGTCCCCGCATCTTGAATACATGTCAATAAGTGCAGTACCTAATGGAACAGTAAGCTTAAGCCCGGTCCTGGAAATAAAAGCGTGAACCCAGATACCTAATTCCAAGGCACCCAAGGTAGAAACCGCGGATATCGCACTCAACATGATAACCCCATCGGGTAAGATATCACTATCGCGGAGCTGCATCTGTTGGAAAAGCGTAAGGGCTTCATCGGGGAACCCGTTTTTGGCGAAACAGGAAATTAAAGACGACCAAGAGACCAAGTCTCGGTGGGGCATTTCGTCAAACAGTTTAAGGGAAATGTGGAGGGACCCGGAGGTGCCGTATGAATTAATAAGCGCGTTTTGGACGTAGATGTTGGAGTGAAAGCCGAGTTTGAGAACAAGGGTGTGAATGTGATGAGGGTTTAGTTTTGAGGCTTTGAGGATGAGGGGGAAGGTGAAGTGGTCAAAGGGGATATTAATTTGGTGCATGTGAGAGAAGAGGGAGAATGCGACCGAGGGAGCGTGGAGTGCCATGTGGCGGATGACGGCATTGTAGAGGAAGGGGTCGCCGGGGATGGGGAAACGGAGGAGCACGGCGGCGGCGTAACGAGTTGTGTCGGGAGGTGATGAGTTGGCGCAACGGAGAATGAAGGTGCGGAGGGAAAGAGGGTTGTCGTGTTGGCCGCGTTTGATTAGTGTGGCGTGGAGGCTGTACACGCTCTTCATGTTGGAGTAATATCTTGCCATCTCTTGATCCACTTTTGTTCATTTTCCCATCAATTCTTGTTACTTCTTACGAGCTTCTACTTCCACATGTGGAATGCTAGAGGGCTTACTCTAATAGAGAAGTGGCCAAGCACTAACACAGTTCCAACACTGTTTGCATTGAGTAATAGCATATGGGAGAGGCGTCTCATTTCCAGAAATGGAAACAATATTTTTAGTTGGAAATTTGCAAATAAAATTTTGATAAAAAAATATAGATAGTTAAGATATTTACAAGTATAAATTACAAATCCAATAAATTCAACTACATTTTAATTCGTAAAACTGGTTAGATGGGTCACGAGTGTCATGTTAATTAATTTTAGAGTTGATTAATTCTACCAACTTGACATACATATAATATTAATAATAAAATTATTATTATTATTATTATTTTATCTGTATA
Organism: Pachyrhizus erosus; assembly: GCA_026544285.1. Taxonomy (NCBI): domain Eukaryota; kingdom Viridiplantae; phylum Streptophyta; class Magnoliopsida; order Fabales; family Fabaceae; genus Pachyrhizus; species Pachyrhizus erosus. Next base: position 8,031 of record JAMLFT010008960.1, on the reverse strand, counting down.
TGATTATGTGCGTATAATCCTAATTTATATAAGTAGAGATCATTTTTATCAAATTGTCCAAGACTCAAAGTTAAAATTTAAACATGTATTGATGTCTTTGATAATATAACTAATGTCTAATTATGTTTGAGTTTAAGTGATCTATATTTGAGTTAATATTTTAATTTTGATTTGATTTTTCATGATTATTGTTAGTTAGTTTTTGCAATATTTGAATATCTTGTTTTTGAATGAGTTAAACTAATTAGATATTTAATTTTTTTTTCTTATTTTTTTGAATTTTCAAAATATGTTATTATTGTAACCAGTTAACATAATTATAACTATTCAACCTAAATTAACCTAATTAAGATTAAGTTAGATTGTTTAACAAAAAAATAATGAATCCAATTAGGTTTTAAATTAGACTAAACCTGAGTCATATACAACTATATCATTCATGGAATGAGTTCACTTTTAGTCACAAAATATGAGAGGTTAATTATCCAAACATTAGATGCTCCTATCCCAAATTTCATTAAATTAAAATTGGATAGGACAATGAATGGGTTGAACAAGATGACTTCTTGTGGTGGGATGCTTTATGATTCTTGATTAATATTTTTGTTGGATTTTTTTTTTCAAGTTTAGGCATTAGCTTTATCATCTAGGTAAAGTTCTAGTGAATTTTGAAAGGATTGACTTTGGCATGAAATAAGGGCTTCCCTAAGATCATTACGGAGGTTAATTTGCAAGCAATCCATGCCTTGATTCTTGATGGTTGCAAGTGACTTCATCCCTGTTTCACCTTAGTTTAAAAGATTAAGAATCTTGTTACATTCAAAGCATATATGATGTCCTTTCATGTGAGGCTAACCAAGTGGCAAATGAGCTAGGAAAATTTGGACCATCTTGTTCAATTGAGGACTATATTTTTAAATTTCCTCCTACTTTATTTTTCTTTGTTATTAGTATATTATTCTTATGCACTCTTCTTTAGAAGATTTTGAGTTTGGGAGCTTTGACTCCATTTGATTTATCAATTTTTTGTAAGAAAAAAAATGAATTTATTAACAACTTATTATAAATGTGTCAACTTTAGCCATAATAAATATTTTTGTTGTTGAACCAAGAACATAGAGGGCAATAACTTGCAACTCCTATTCTACTATCCCACCATCACTACACACTTACACACACAATTAGTTGAATTAAATATTACAACTTGACTAACTTTGACTATGATAGTTGAAAATGGTTTGGATGTCATGTTGATGCTCAAACACACACTACTGCATGAGAAACATTTTGATCTAACGTTGCATCTAAATTACCCTCCTTGTTATTCAAAATATCATAATACACAATATGACAAGTCAAAAGGTGTTCCCACTATTTGTAATGCATAACATGAGAAAATATGACATGAGACATCATCTATAGTTTATACAAAAAGATTTTCATGTGTCATGCATCGTATAAAATATATCACACTACTTACATCGATATACTTAATGTGCATTGTAATCACATGATTTCTCTTTACTATGTTTGATCGTGACATATATATACACAAATTTTTACTTGTTTTAAAATTAATTCCCTAATTTGCATTGATGTCATAAATATTGAAAGAGCAAAGACCTAATGTGTAGAATTAGTAAATTATATTCTATGTTGAACTTTCTATAATATAAAAAGGGTGTTTTTGATTTTTATAGGATACAAAAAGTCTTTGAATCTAACTCCAAAAAAAAAAAACTCTTTAGTCACCCATTTTTTGAGTCCTATATTTATACTCTCACATTCTTGAAGTGATCATTCTTTGTTTCGTGCAACAAAATAATGAGATAAAGGGAGAAAAGGAGTTCTCAAGAAGTTGTAAAAACAAAGAAAAGAGAAGAGTTAAAAGATGAACACTGGATATGTTTGAAAGAGAGAGAAAATGGGCAAGATGAAAAAAGCCTAGTTTTTTTATGAGAAAACTTAGATTCCAAAATTCTGTGAACAAAATTTAACTCAATTATAATAGAAAAACAAACATAATAAAAAAAAAAATCAAATAAAAAGGTTTAAAAGTCACAGCAAATCCTGAATTAAAATTAGAAGACTAAAATACTAACCTTAACAAAATCTATAATTTCAACTTAAAACCACAAGCTAGTTTCCTATCCATGACAATGTATGGAATCATCAATGTGGTTTAAATTTCGGTAAAATCAATGATGAAAATTTTAATTTATATTTAAAAATAACATTTTAAGGGGTAGACTAGTAAAATTATTTTCTTTAAATGATAAAATAATGTCTTTTTTAAAATTTTATCAACTAACACTTAAAACCAGTTTTATTTAAGATGCAAGTTAAATTTTTTTTTTCTTAAAATTACCTTTATTTGTCATTTAATCAATTTTGAAAACTTTAAATATTAAAGAAACAGGCTCGCTGTGAACCTTTTTGGCTGAGTGATTTTTCGGTAGTTATCCAAATAAGTAACTGTACAAGCCCCCCAAGGTGAATACTTTTAGGGACGCGAGAGGGGCTGAGTATAAAGTACCGATCAAAGTGGGCAAATATGCTAGCAAAGCCTTGTGGATGATATTCAACCCTATGGCTATCCCTATAAATATTAGATGCAAGTTGATAAATAAAATTTAACATCATACAGTTCTGCATTTCCATGGGCAGGAAAAAAATTTGTTGAGGATGATCAAAACACATGCTTCCCAGTTGATCAAACCACAATAATTTGGAGAATTGCTGCCCTGGAATGACTAAGTATCGAAAACAGCATCAGCAAAGCTATACAAATCAGAACCTCCGCTGCGACTAGAAGCACCAATAGAGAGATGCTCTGGCACACCTGCAAAACCTTCTGTGGATGTTCTCCCATACAAATTATTCAGTGTTGATGCAGATTGTCCCACAAAACTCTGCCTAACTGGCCTATCATGAGATAGTGCCCCTTCCCAAATTCCATGCCAACTGTACAGATGACTGTTGCTATTTAGCCCTGTCCCAACATTGTCTCTTATCATATCCCCCTGATACCCAGAATATGAACCACCTATAGCTCCTCCAAGCATGTTAGCCCCACTTGCCACTGCACTTCCAAGATATTTTTCGGCCAAAGAATCTGAAATAGATCCAACTTGTACAGATGCTGCAGTAAGATAATTATTTGGGTAACTGCCATAGGATCTACCGTCCAGCAAATGTGCTGACAATGAACCATCATATGAGCTATTGCCATCCATACGACTAACAAACCTTTGCTCTTGCAAGGTAGCAAGTGAAGGTGATAGCACAGATGCATCTTTCCCAGTGAACCTTGTTCGTTTAGCCTCTGCAATCTTCATTTTGTTAGATGAATTATTTTTATCCATTTTTCTCTTGAGCATTGACTTCTCTTCAATTTTTTTATTGGTATCACTGATATCTTTCTCCAAGCTGATGATCTTATTCTTAAGTTGCCACCCAGGAAGAAGTTTCACAAAGTCAATCTTGTGACCTTCCAAACAGTTGGCTACAGATTTCAAAGCAGCTAAATATTTTTCATGTGTTTCCTTCTGTGAAAGATCAACATCTATCAGCAATGTTAATCATAACCAAAAAACATGACTCAATATAATATATATTGGCTAATAAGCTAAAACATACCAGCTTACTAGGAAAATCACGTATGTCTTGTTTGGCTTTCTTCCAAGTTTCTTCAGACTTCTGTAGAAATGAAGTCAGAGCTGTCTGAGGAGAATATTTTTCTTCAAACCCAAAGGTATAAGCCAAATCAACAGCTTTAACAACCATGCCTTTTTTTATCATCCCATCTGCAATATCTGTGGCCAATATAAATAATAAATAAGATAGAGAAAACCTTTTCAGAGTATAAGAAAGCAACAACATATGCATTACAATTGTTACTGTCGACATGCCAGATTGAGAAGGATGAATATTAGGAGGGAAATGAAAATTTTAGTGGATGAAAAGGCTTTGATTTTCAATAATTGTCGATTGGTAAAGGGTGGACAATTCTTTTCTATTCAATTTTATGAGACAGGAGTGGAAAGGTTTCACGGGGTGGAGTGCCAATGAGTTGAAAATTATTTCCAATCATTCAACAGACACATCCTAAAGCAACACACAGACCAATGTCACAAGGCAACTAGGTATCCTAAATGATTGAAAATTGAATGCCAAAGTATAAGATCCTAATTAGCGGTTAGTAATGTTCTTAATCTATCAGAAGGAAAATAGAAAAACTGTAACAAAAATGTGTAGTAAATAGGATTCAGGAGAAGATATTTATTTTTGTGAAAATATAGCTAATCCAGACGATAACTAAAATAAGTTGCATAAATTCTGTGACTTAAAAGTTGAATATCCACCAGTGTGATGATCAGAAATAATACAAGTGTTCTTAGCTTGATTGACTTCCCTTATTACATATATGGGATGGGTTGCACTAGTTAATAGATTAGGAAAGATGAGTAATGTAGCAAAAACCAGTAACAAGCTAATCCAGTATCTTAGTAGAAAAAGAAATGTCACTTCCACCAGAACAGTAAGGCAGGTCTTTTATTTGGGGGGGGAGGGGGGGAGTTCCACAAAATAAGATGAAACATTCTATTTTCAGTCTTACAATTGTAAAACTTTGAATTAAGCCATCGACTACATTCCGAACCCCCTACACTACATAAGCAAGCTGCAAACAAGGATCCACACCAATTGGTTTTTAAATTAAAAAGACATGGTTGCAAACTTGCAGTTACAAATGGTTGGGATGTGCAACTTATAGCCAAAATCTGTGTTGAACTCAAAGGGAACAGATGGGAACAAATATTTGATTTCCGTCCAAAAGATGGAGAATTCATGTATGAAATGCCTTCAAAACATTAAATATCCTAAAAAAGGTCAATGACTTGTCAGCCTCACAAAGAACTGAATAATGACATTCATCGCAGAGTTTCTCCAAACTTGTTCCAAAACCGTTGTTATTCTTAGGGTAGCATACTGTCACCAGACAGTCTCACATGGTAAATAAAAATTATCACCCACTTTGAGCCTCATTAAATGGAAGAAGCTAAAGCTTACATTACCCTCAAATGTTCCATGCCCTATAGATTCCATCCACACTTCCTTGCTACTCAAGTCTCAACAAAGGAAACAGTTTACTTTCATGTGATTAAATGCATTAGCTCAATTTGTTCACAATTTAACCCCTAATGGAAATCTAGATATTGTATATGTTTGAATTGGCATCGCGTCAATAATGATCAATGTTGTTAAATAGCAGCCATGGCGCCACCATGGTGGAATGGCGTGGCGGATTTTTGTCAACTGCCATAGGTAATTTGTGAAGGGAGATCCATTATGGAAGCACCATAAGGCACAATGGCGTGCTTATATGGCAAAATTTTGGCTTTCCATCATGTTCTGCTATCTGTCATTGATAACATTGATAAATCCAAACATCCTGATTGACTACTACAATGGAAACAAAACCATTATATTTCTTATCATTATCACTAGTTTCAAATTTTAACAGCACAAGTGTACAGCATAAACTCTTATGCACATCACTATGACTATTGCATTCACAAAAGCATACAATACAAATCCATCTATCTATCTAGATATCTATATCTGTATATATATATATACCTGAAACCCTCTTAAGCAGGAGCTGAGACTGGCGCAGGGCATCGGAGATTTTTCTGCCATTGCTCACACCAACCAAGTTGCAAATATCCTCATCCTTGAAAACACCAGGGATCCCAAAGCCAGCAACGAACAGAATCAAACCCCTGGCATCAACCTCAGAGGCCTTCAGCAAACCCCCTTCAATAATCAGCCTCTTCCTCCACGCAACCGCAGCCGAATCCGCCTCTCTCTTCAGCGAAGCCTCCGCGTCCTCCTCGCTCCCAACGCAGCCAGAGAGCAAATAGTATTCCAAAACCAGAACCGAAACTTGCCTCGCAGGAATCATCGGCGAGTCCTTCGTGTACGCTTTGCTTCCCTGAAGGAAAAACCTCCCAATGCATTCAAACACGAGCTTTGAGGGTTTCGGCGCACTCTTCAGCGCAACGGGAACCTGTTCCCGAAGTGCCGCTGTTTCGGACAGACGCGTTAACACGTATTTACGCAGGCCACGGCTATTCATCGTTTTGCAAAGCGAAAGAAGCTCATCTTCTTCTTTTTCTTTCCCTTTCTCTTCCTCTTCCGCCTTGGCTTCTGGCTTCGGATTTGAATCTGATTTACTACCGTCCAATTGAACGACGCCGTTTTGGGCAGCGGTTGCTTGCGCGTTCTGCGCGGCGTTGGACGATGACGCTTGGAGTTCCTTGGTCCTGGCGTCGATGGCTTGTTCGATGAATTCGAGATGTTTCTGCAATTCATCGTACCTGTTTTTGAAGGTTTGTATGGCAATGGAGATATCGTTGAGTTGGTTCATCGATTTCGTCAATTTGGTGCTGCTATCATTTTCTTCTTCCGGCGGCAGCCACGACGGACAGTATGCGACATTTTCTGGGGTTGCCATGGAAGGGGAATGAAGAAAGTGAAAACCTAGACTCCGCGGAAGAGAGAAATTTCAAGTTTCCGGTGACATAACAGGAATGCTAAACGGATCACGTGGATAGCAAGTGCCGCTACAGTGGAGCGCACATAAATACATCAATTTGAAGGTTTTTATTTCCTTAACAGTGTTTTATCAGTGTATTGTACGTATCAATTCTAATATGAATATCTTATGATTATAATTATTTGTTATAAAAAGTGAAAAATATTTGTTTTATATACTTAAAATAAATTTGATAAAATTTAATACATTTATTTTTATAAAATGTTAATATATATAATATAATAACTGTGAATATAATAAATTAAAATACTTAAAAATAAGTAGTAATTTTTGGTTTTAATATGATGTAAAGTATTGACTAATTTTTGTTATTTAACTTATTATTTTTACTAAAATTTATTATTTTAATCGTGTTTTTTTTCTACAAGTTTAAATTCAAAATTTTATTCAAATTTTTTTAATTTTTTTTAAATTAATGACATATTGATACAAATATAGATAAGATATTAAATATATTAAAATTATATAAGATATAAAAGAACTTAAATTAGATAATAGATAAAAGAATTTAAATTAATGTGTAGATTAAAATATATAAGGATAATTAAAAGAGATAAAAAATAATCTCAAGAAATTAGAAAAAAAATTATGAAAATCAAGGATATAAGAGGCAAATTAATTTAAAAAAGGAACAAAATGAAAAAATTAGGGAGAAAAAAAGATGAAAGAATTTAAATTAGGATACAAGAGAGAGAAGATAAATTTTTATGGATAATAGGGTTACTATTCATATCTATCCACCTTATTGTATTCTTATACGTAATTACTAATTATGTGTCTTTTGATAAAAATGCGATTATGAGTTTCTTCACTATCAAAGTCACTTTTTCAATGATGTTATGAAAAGACCATGATTGACAAACCCAATACAATGCATGACTGGTTACATTAATTGGTTCTACCTCATTTTCCATTTATACCTTATACCTTTACGAGAGACAAATATAAGAATCTTGTAAAGAATCTTAACGTGATTCCTTACTAATTAGAGAAAGTCTAGCTCAAGTGACTTGTATTAATATGATAAATGTATATGTATTTATTTTTACTATATATTTTATATTCATTCTACTATTACAATCTTTTATTATATGTTTGTTTAATTTGCTAAAAAATAAATGACAAGACAACACAAAACTTATCTATTTGATATTTGATTTTAAAAGTAAGTATAAGACAAAACAAAAAAGAAGTTATTGAGAGATAAGACATTTTTTTCTTATTCTCAATAATCTACTAAACAATTTTTTATTTTACATACATTATTTTCAAAAGAATAAAACATTATAAATACTTGTTGTAAACTGCCCATGCACTATTATTATGATGTTTCATATCATTGCTTCTTCATAACATACAAAACAACAACATTTTTTTTAATAAGATGTAAAGCTTTTATGTTAGTGTGTGTA